>SKCR01037266.1:0-161384 GCA_019454045.1 Zanthoxylum bungeanum
GCGATATCCATCTTTATTTTGACATTTATGTAATTATATAATTTTGAAATGTCAAAGCGTTAGGTATGGAATAATTATTACTGTTTGAATAATTATCATTCTTCCCTATCGCTTAATATTTGTTTTGTTTTCAAGGATATTTTAGAAAATTCATTAGTTGTTTGTTAGAAATTTAAAATAGTCAATGTGTTAGGCATGGGTTAGTTTTGATATTTGAAAATTTTAATATTTTTTTGACTCAATAAAAGTCTATTGATATATTGTAATCTAAATTTTATTGAAACACTATTTTATAAAATTTTATTTTTTGGAAATCCCACCGCTAAATCATCTGATCCGAGCTTAAGCGGAGCATGTAAAAACCACGACTGCCCCAGACTCTTACAAGAAATACATCTCATGAACTCGAACTCAAAACGTGACAACCAAGTCTTAAACCCTTTATCACTAAATCACATTTCTTGGGGGCAGTTTACGCAATTGTAATATCCGAAGTCTTACATTATTAGCTTAACTAAATAATGATGACAAGAACGAAATTCTCTTAAATATAAAAGATTCGTGATAATAGAAGACGAAATGAATTTAAATGATTTAAAGGCGTAATATGAAAAATAAATTTAGTTCAACAAGAATTATGAATCTAATATCGGAAATAAGTAACTAAAATAAGTTTACCAAGTGTAAGGGCATAAGTGAAAACTTAATAAAATATAGTGGTTAAAATTTTAAATAACAAACGATTAAGGGCAAAAGTGTAATTAATCAACATTTTGAGGACTTAAGTGAAAATTTTCAAAAATTTTCCTGCAACTTTAAGGTCCAAATCTAGGCCCAAAATGCAACAAAAATCAAGCCCAATATTTATGCTAATTTTCAGCCCAAACAACGAGGAAAGTAATACAAATTTCTAGAATTTTCTAAATTATTCTATACACACACAAACATACATACATACATACATACATACATAAATATATATATATATATATATATATATATATATATATATAATAATAATAATAATAATAATAATAATAATAATAAAACAAAACAAACTTTTCTTCTTGGCAGAGTGAGAGGGAGGAAAGGGAGAGTGGAAGCTTTGGCCAGGGAGAGTGGAAGTTTTGGCTCTCGAAGAAAATTAGCGAAAATGAAGAAGAAGAAGAAGAAAGGAGTAGGAACAAGAGGTAAGATATATAATTTTGTGTTGATTTGTTCATGATTATGAGCCATGGTTTATTATGGTTTTGATGACGATTTATAATGATCTAATATGTTTTTGGTGTTTTTAAATATTTTTGATGATTTTGATAAAGACGAGGTCAAACCCAATCCCTGAGTATTTTTGGAATCGACGGAGATACTAGAATTGATGGATTCAGATGAACTTGTACACACGGCAGATACATATGCGGGATTAGAGGATGGCGATACGTAATGTCTCTAGATTCTAGTTACAGTGTTATGGGACATATGGGACAGCAAAACGTAACGTCTCATGACACTAGTTATTCCTGCCCTATATGTCACATTCCTGGATAGCATATGACTATTTTGGTGTTTAGGGGGACAACGAGACGTAATGCCCCTAGATACTAGAAACCAGGTTAAGTGATTCCCGGATTTGTCTAATTGAGTTGGGTCATAGATAAGAGATTTTGTTTTATGATGAGTTTTGCAGAAAATCAGTTTTTCAAGTGTGATTTTCAAGAATTTGATTTTATGACGAGTTTGATAAAGATATAGTTTTACGATATAATTTACAACAGTTTTACGAAGATTTTAGTTTTCAGATATGTTTGGAAAAAAGAGATCTTCAGCATAAATAAGTGTGACTTAAATAGTTTTCGTGAAGTTTATACTTAATTTTTTCACTAAATTACTAAATAATATATATATATATATGACTTTGTGTTTTATATTATCAACTCACAGAGTATTGTAAAATACTCACCGTCCCCCACTAAAAAAATAAGGCCTTTAGCGTCGAAAACAATCGACACAAAAAGTGAATAGTTCGATGCCAAAAATAAATGTCGTCGAAGAATTTCGACGCTAAACTTAGACGCTAAAATGTGGACGAGAACGTCTATTAGCGTCTAAATACAAATTATCGACGCTAAAACCTCTTTGTGTCCAACTACTTTCGACGAAAAAGAAGAATTTCCGACGCTAAAGTTCATATTTGGCGACGAAAGTATTCGATGCTAAAAATTATACTTTTAGTGTTTAATTTATGCAACGCTAAAATCAATAAATTAAATATTATTTTTATACTTTTAGCATCGAATCTTTCGACGCTAAAAGTATAAAAAAATTATTTTTTTATTTCTTTTAGTGTCGAAAATTTCGACGCTAAAAGTATAAAAATAATTTTTTTTAAAATTATTATTTTACATAACTTTGCTCTGAAATACTCAATTTAATATTTTAAAAAATATTATTATTTCAAAAAATTACTGATTAATAGCACTATTATGAAATATTCTAATAATTATTTTATTATTATAATGAAAATTTATTAAATAAAAAAAACACATAGTATATTAAAACTATTGTTTTATATGTTTATACAAATGAAAATAAAATTTATTGTTGTTGTGATGAGAGGGCACTCGAGCACGATGCACTCCGGCCGAGTGAGGCCTCCAAAATATCCCGGAAAACCCGTATTTACTGGTCGAACTCTTCCATCTTCTTTTCGTTGTCCACCTTTACCTGTAGTAGCTCCTACTGAGTCTTATTCAGTTCGCCTTGGGTGGTGGCTAGCTGGTCTCGAAGGCACGAGTAGTGTCCGAATAAATAGTAGTTCGTGCAAATGACGTCGGCTTCTTACAAGTGCCAATGCCAACGTTGTACGCTGTCTGGTTCTTGACAACCAATTGCGGCAATTGCTCATCTGGTATCGGGTCGGACCTTGTCTCCTGAGTTTGATGTTGGAGCTCCACCATTTTGTTCTATTTAAAAAACAATTTAAGTTAATGTTAGAATTTGAAAAGAAAAAATAAATTTAAATTAATAATTATTTTATTTTAACAACTTAAACTTACATAACAGCGTTCGGCTTCTTCATTGACCTATTTTTTCTTCTCATTGTAGTGCGTCACTCGGAAAAAAATATGGAAATGACTACACCTCACATGTGCTACTCTGCTAAAAACATAAAATAATTGTACTATTATTCGACATGAGAAAAATAATGAACTATTAAATCACAGTTTATGATATATTTATCTCAGAATGTTCGGTACGATGTTGACTAAATGGCTTGGAACCTCCACGGTGGTTAAAACGCAAGTGACTTCGATTTTCCACATTTGCGTGACATTTATTCTGCATTTAACAACACTGTAAGTACCAAAAACGAAGACAATTATAAATTTATGTTTATTTTAAAATTTACCTCGTGTTTCTCGCTAGACTTTGCTCACACAAGAATGCCCAGTCTTGCTCCTCTATAAAATCAGGCTTGTGTTGTGGAGCATCCAAATGTCAATATTCATCGAATATTGGTTTCAGGACTTTTGTCCTATAATCCTTATAACTTTTCCCCATGTGGTAGTCAAGATACTATTGGACATTAACTTTGGTTAGATCGATGTCGAACCACTCCTACAGGAATAGAAACCAAGTACAAATGAGTATAAAATAAAAATTTAAATTAACAAACAATATCGAAAACTTAATACTGTAAGGAAACTCACAAGTAGCGAAGGGAAGAGCTGGTTGATTTTCGTCTCCCACGTATTTTTCTCCAAGAAACGTAGTTTTGGGGAGCTTCAAACTGAGCTGCAGCATCTATGGCTGTAGTAAACGCTGAAATATGTTGCTCGAGTTATCTTTGTCCATCATCTGATATCTCTATCCAGATACGGCCGTGAGCCTTAACGTGCTTAACCAACCCCAGGCCACGGGTGCGTCCTCGACCCTTCACTGTACAAGAGTCACCTGTGCTAGCAGAGACCCTAGTAGGGGCATATGTCATTGCAGATGTAGATGGAGTCGTATTAGCGCGTCTGCGATTGCCCGGTGCCATCTACAAATATAAATTCCGACACTATCATTGACACAAAAATAATCATAATGATGCTAATGAAATTTCAATATTTTAATAACAATATAAACTTTTGTCATTACACATGGACTGCTCAAAATATCTTTAACCATATAAACTTTTAAAGGATACTGATTTGGGTGATAAAGATATAACAACATCATGAGAAAGTGCATATGTTCCCAAAATTTCATTCTCAAATCAGCTTGCTTGATGTGTGTGAATTGTTATAAACATCCAACATGGGTGATATAAGCACAAATATGTTACTCATTTCTTATAGACATCACCTACATTAGTAGCTCAACATTATCATTTTTTGGTGCAACCTAAAATGCTTGTGAGTTTCCAAATAGAATATCATTAACATATTTGATTGACTATTATACAATCTTTAATCAATATCAATTTGCATTTGACAATCTTTTGCCTTTCTGCTACAATCTTTAAAGGAAATAACTTCAATAAGGAAATAGCCAATAAGCTCAACAAATAAAGTAAAATTAAACATAAAATAGTATTTATTTACCGAATACTTTAACAAAATGCTACATTGCATCAAATGTATATAAGGGCGTATATAATCTTACATTTAGAACAAAGAAATGATCATGATCATGATCACGATCATGATAATTAATAATAATTATCCTAGAATCATTTTATAATAATTAATCAATATGCAAACAATTACATCAATTTTTCACATGTTGTGGCTAACGCGATGTTCAAGTGTAAATTTACGATCCGTTTGGTCACATGTTCGAAGTATGAAAACATCTCCGTGAATAAGCAGGGATGAAAGTTGCATTCAAGGGTAAACCTCTTGTACATGAATTTATAAATTAAACAATTATGAAATCCCCCTTAGGAAATCCTCTGACTTCGCCCTTGGTTGCATGCATCAGCACATTTCTAAGACCTAGTTTACACACTATATCTTCATTTTATGGTCAATTAGCCTTACTAATTATCCTTTCAACTCACAAAGGCATTGCTGCTGTTCTAGAATCCTAAAATAGCAAATTGCTGCTGTTCTGGATCCCAGAACAGCAGCAAGTTGCTGCTCTTCTGGTATCCAGTTATCAAAACACAAAAATATAATTCAAATTAAAAATTGATCAAAAGACATCACATTAACAACAATATAATTCAAAATTAACAATTGAATGTATTAATAATCACTTGCCATTAACAATCACTTGCCATTTACAAAACACAAAAACATCATTCCCCATCATCAAACTATAGATTCGGCCAACATTTACTGTTTTTACAACTTATGAAATTTCTACTGAATTCACAACTAACGCATGTTATATCACCTTTCTAAGCTTGAACCATCATACATACTTATAAGATTAGTGCAGAATCTTCAAATTAACAAATCAATTTCGAAAAATTATTGTAAACCCAAACTCAATCAACTCTTTCTTTTTATTAGCAAGAGAGAGAGAGACTGACCTGAACTGAACAGAGAGCACGACTGGTATTTCAACACTGATATATCGGATCTCTGGTAACTAGTCTATATAATCGGATAAACATGACCTAGTCATAATATCCCAATAGCTGCAGCATAAAAGAGCACCAGTTCCGTATCCTACGTGATCATCATCTCCACTATGACTGGAGTGATACTTCCATCTCGACATCACACCCAATACAGTACGATTCTCAATATACCCCGAAGAGGCGTACATAGAACCTGTTAAAGCCCTGGATGACCAAAACCAAAGTTTATTGATTGTCGCAAGTATTAGCGGTGCAAATCTCAGGTTAAGAACAAATACACCTACCCTGATTCGGACTTCCATAGACACATAGTCATACTACCAATGGAATTCCGAAGGGTCTATCCAGAGCGAAGCTGTTCATCGGTAAACACAACATTCTATTACACTTGCATGTGTATCATATACCCAAATATATAAGAACTATGTCGTTATGCTACCACAACGCACACAAGTGTAATACTAGTCTTTTACGCATAATCGATGTCCAATCTCGATAATACTCTGACTAGGGATATTTAATGATTAAACCTTCGTGGATTGATACTGTCTCATATCATTTCAATATGGAACTAATCATATGAACCTTCTATCATTTATACATCTTGGTAATCTAATTACAAATGATAAAAGGGCAATTTCATTTGTCACATAGTTAATTTGTACAACAATACCATGATCTGTACAAATAGTGATGATATGGGTCATAATTGTCCAACAATCTCCCACTTGGCCTATAGCCAATCACTGAAGTGTCCTACACCCGAACTATGTACGATTTGCTTAAACTTCTGCTGAGAAAATGCTTTCATCAGCAGATTTGCATAATTATCATCTGATGCGATTTATTTAATCATCACATCGCCATGATGTATGATCCGAACGAATCAGATGTATAATCGAAGTATATATCTGGATCATTGATGAGACCATTAATTCTTTAGCCTGTGCTGAGGCCTAGCTCAGCTGCTAACAGAACTACTCCTAATCTAATTAGGATTATTATCGATCCAAAAGTCTTCTATTGCTGCCTCAACTATGTAGGGGTTTTAGGGGGAATATCCGGTAACGCAGCGGAAGCGGTTTTAAATCGTATTTTCCGATTTCAAAACTTTTTCTCGAATTAATTAAATAAACATATTTATTTAATATTCCAATAATCAAATTATGAAATAAAATTCAAATGAATCATATTCAAGTGAATTTACCGAAATGCCCTTACATTGGTATTTTGTCCATTTTAGTCCGAAATTGATCTAATCAATTTTGAATGATTCTAAATCATTTCTAAGATGGACTTAGCATGTTCAAAACATCAAAACACCAAAAGCAACCAAATCCCCAAATTTCCAACTCTTGGCCGAATGCACCACATTGGTGCCAAAGTGTGCACTTTGTCATTTCATGCATCAAAACACATCAAGATGTAATCCAATGAACATGAAACTTTATATGCATCATATACACATCCAAATGCACAACATATATGAAAATCCTCAAATTTGGAATTGGTCATGAACCCTAATTTTTCAATTTCTTCAAATTGGACAAATTAGACCAAATTGGTTAAATCAATTACTTTAATCATGTTTCTTCCATCCAATCAAAGTCTCAACACAATGAAACAACTCAAGATCAAATCTAGGTCATCTAAGAGTGGGTCAACAACTCTAGATTAGCAACAAGGTTTCCAAAACCACAAAAGAACACTTATTACTACAATAGCCATAAGCTTCCTTCATCATACATGCTCTACACTTTCACCAAACTTTTATCCATCAAAAACACAAAGAATAAAGAATAGAAAAACTCAAGAACATCACAAGATGTTGCCCACAACAAGAGGAACAAATTACTCTCTAATGGAAGGTTGGAAATACTTACTATTTTCCAAGCTTTTCTTGATTTTCCTTTCTTTTCTCTCTAGCATCCTTTGCTTACTTTAATGGAGTTTTCTTTAAAGTGTATTAGGTTAAGATCCAAATGAAATGAAAAACAATATATACTTGTTCCAAATAATGCCTTGGCCGAATTTGTGAAGGACAAAAACAAGAAATATTCATTTCATTTTCATTTGAATTTCATGTTACCAACTTGTCAAAATATAAAAAACACTTTAATGATATTTCTAACAAAGTCAACAATGGCAACAAAGAAAAAATATAACTCTTATATTTATAAATTGTATGGCCGAATTTAAAGGAAAATAAAGGAAAAAGATATTTTCATTTTTCAAACAATTTTGAACAAATATCTTAAGAAGTCAAAATCAATTTGACAACCTTTTCCTTTAATGTATAAGTCAACAATTGCAACTTATAATCACTTCCTAACTTTATCATTTGGTGATATATTTATATTTTAATTATATTAATCATTTAACAATTAAATAATTAAATAATTAATTAAATATAAATATATCAAATATATGTATTATATTTACTTTAAATATCTCAAATACATATATTAATGATATATGTCAAATACCTTTATTTGACTATTTATTAATGTGTATTTAATAATATCATATATTAAATACAAACACACATTAATCAGGAAATGATGGTTCGACCCGTTCGCATGTATTTTTCGTTTAACGGTTAAACGATTTATAAATAATCATCATTATTCATAAATGTTGCTCTAGTGCTCTACGAGTATGTTTCATTATTGAGACTCTCTAGATTCAGGTATATCCGTCACGAAATCCAATTTCATGTGCATAATCTATCCATCCGTAGATTATGACGATCACGGATAAACTAGCTGAATCATACAGGTCGAGGTCATTGCATACGTATAATCCCTCCGTCACAGGTATCCAGATAATCCCAGAGATATAGATGTGAACGTCAAATCTCTATAGGTATTATCTCGTCGACGTATCTATTAGCAATCTCTAAATAACACTCGGAACTTACTTCCGATGTATACTGTGGCCACAGATTTAACAGACTGCTAAATATATATGGACTACCTATGCTCTGTACACAGAACTGACGGATCCTATCTTGACACACACAGGATATCCTGAGGATCGATCCACACCCAACGAACAGGCGGAGGTCTGATCTAAATAGATCGGTGACGTGACTGCCATCTAAGTGTGGAGGATGTCTCATACATCCACAGTGGTGTCTCAAGTCGAAGGACCATTATGCTACTCAACCTGAGAAGATTCTTATTGACGTTGGTGTACCATCCATTAAGAATCTTCGGTGAGCCGTTCAGTGTTTATCCATTATAAACACCTACACGTCTATATGAGTCTCCCTAGACTCATGGTTCATTGGGATAAACCATCGGACCAAGTCTCGATATACGACATGTACTGGTCTCAACGGATTTGACTAACCGACCCGTGTTAGCAAATCTTGACCAGGAACTATGTTTGATAATATTCATATAGCAGTGACACTTCCCAATGTCAATTACAAACTAACTTTGTAACTGTGTACTGTATTATATATTATCGGGCCTTTGTCTAATATATACATATCACTAAACCACATTTAGTTTCAATCTAATCGTAATCAGATCGAATACGTATATAAGAACAAGAGGTGCAACCATAAACAAGTAATATTATGGAATAAGGGGATGTTCGTATTCATGAATCAGACATAAATACAGTCCGGATTGGCGCTCTGAGTACCAACCCCAACAAACTACAGCAATAATCCACTTTTATTGTTTATTCAGTAACAGTATTTTGCTTGGAAGATTTCCAGCTCACTGTTCAGTTATTCAAATTTTATTGTACCTTTGTTACGACTTATAGTCATTTTTGTCGGTTAGGAAACTTGCAACGGTGAACCCAGTCACTTCAAGTTCTAATTCTCCATAGTATAAGAAAGCTTCTTAGTTCATCTAAGATACTTAAGGATGTTCTTAACATCAATCTAGTAACTATGACTTGGATTGGCCTGATTGTGACTCCATATGCTCAAAGCATATGAGACACCAGGTCGCGTATATTTATTTCAATGTACGAGTTCTCGGAGAGTGCCAACAACTTTTAGATCTATCCCAGTAGATCCTTATTCCTAGAATAAAGGTTGTTTCTCCAAAGAATTCTATGGAGAATTTTCATGAAAGCCAAGCTTTCACCGATTGTATTATGGGAATATCATTTCCAAGAATTGACATATCATTATATTTATGTAGGACATTCATTGTCAGTGCGCTCCCACTAACCTCTTTATATACACAAGAATCATTTTCGTTTTGAATTAAATCATACACCATTATGATTACATCAAAATGATAGTTCCAAGAACGCAATGCTTGCTTCAATCCATAAATGGATCGAATTAACTTGCAAACCTTGTTTGCTAGTTTTGGTACGACAAAACCGTCAGGATGTTGTAAACATCCTCCAAAAGGTTTCCTTTTAAGGAAAGCGATTTTGACGTTCAGATGCCATATTTCATAAATGAAACATGCAGCATCAGCAAGCATTATCCAAATAGATTTAACCATGGCAATAGGTAAAAGGTTTCGTCGTAATCGACATAATGTTGATAACGATACCTTTTCGCTACAAGCCTAGCTTTGTATGTGGGTTTGTTGCCTTCCATGTATGTCTTCCTTGAAGACTCATACGGTACCAATAGGCACAATGCCTTCCGGTACTACAACCAGTGTCCAAACTTGGTTGGTATACATGGAATCCATTTCAGACATTATGGCACTTTTCCATAATAGAGAGTCGATACCTTGTATCACTTCCTCATACGTAGTCAGTTTGTTTTCCTCAATAAGATTGACATCTTTATAAGGTGAGATCAGAAACCTATACCCCAGGTTATTTTCTGACTCTCTCCGACTTACGCGGTTCTTGTGTATTCGAAGATTATGGTATAGTTTCATCCTTGATGAACTGTTTGTGTTCCATTAAGGAATCGGTGCCTGAAATAGTATTACTCCGATTTTTCATCGAGTTTTACTTTCCTCCCACTTACCACTGCATATAGGTATTCCTTTTAGGAAAACCGCATGGCGAGCAACAATTACATTGTTCTCTTGTGAGTTGTATAAGTACTATACTTTGGTTTCCCTAGGATAACCCACAACTTAGGCACTTATTCGATTTGGGTTCTAGTTTGGTATCATCTAAACGTATGCCCAACATTCCCAAATCTTCAGGAATGAGAAAACTCGGTTTCTTTCCTGCTCATATCTAATATAAAGTCTGTCAAACAAATTTTTATGGAGCCTTATTCAAAATAAGTTTTGCGATGTTTAAAGCTTATCCCTTGAAGGAAATGGTAGCTCAGAGCGACTCATGATTAACCTTATCATGTCTAACAAAAATCGGTTTCTCCGTTAGGACACACCGTCAAATTGACGTGTTCCGGGAGGAGTCCTATTTGAAAGAATACTATACTCTTTCAAGTATTTGAGAAACTTATTGCTTAATTATTTTCATCACGGTCCAATCATGATGTTTTAATACTTTAGCTGATATGTTTGTTTACTTCGTGTCGAAACTCTAAAAGTTTCTGATTCGTGTTTCATTAGAAACACATAACCATAACGCGATGCCACATCCGTAAAGGTTACAAAGTGTTCATATCCACCTCTAGCCTAGCTAGACATGGGCCCACTTACTTCACTATGAACGAGGGCTAACAGATCGGTAGCACTTACACTTTTACCAAGTAAAAGGTGTTTTAGGCACTTTGCCCAATAAACTAGATTCGTAGACATTATTTGAATAGAATCAAATCTGTTCTAGTACCCACTCTTCGAAAGTGTGGATATACGAGTCTTGTTTAATGTGTCCCAGACAACAATGCCACTAATAAGTCTCAACTGATTAATTCAGTTTGAGCTATTTGTTTGTCAAGTTATATGTTTGAGATTCATTTATATTCAAAATATAAATACTGTTATTCATATCTAATGTTTTTATCTCAATATCATCTTTATAAAATGAAACACTTTAGTGTTACAGAATATAAAGGTATACCCGTAACGGGTTAAACCCTGATATACAGATAATGTTTCTAGTCAAACTAGTTACATTGTAATAATTTCCTAATTTAAGTACACACCCGAAGGGTAGTTCCTAAACTTAGGTTTCTATGGTTTGAAACAATGACTTTCATCCCGTTTCCGATTCGCAGAGTAATCTCAACTGAAGTCAGTATCCTGCTTGTCAGCAGATTCTGCACATCAGTATATATTTATGTACCACACTCAGTATCTAAAATCCAATTTTAATACTAGTAGCGAACATGATTATGACAAACATATTTGAAGTCGGAGCCTTGCCCGTCTTCAATTCCTTCATGTCTACCTTGTCCATACGGCAGTCATGATTCCAGTGACCCCATTTGCCACAGTTTAGGCAGACATCTTGGGATATATCTTTTGTCTTCCCAGAAGATTATAATGATTTTGCCTTTACCCCCTTTCCACACCCAGAAGCCTTTGGCAAAACCTTGGCCTTCTGGGATGTCGATGTAAGATGCGCCTTGCGCTTCTTGCCCTATTGCAAACTCTGGCTTTGTCTCCTCTAGTATAGCCATTAACTCTCCAAGAGTTTTCTATTGCAATTTGTACTTCAAAAATCTAAGGATAGATCTATGAAGATCCTTCAATTTCAATATCATACTATAAGGATCTAATCCTTAGTTCTGAATAAGAAATTAAAGAGTCTTTGCGGCAAGCATAACGGATTAAGCACTAAAGTTATCATCACATGAATATTCCAAATATCATGTTGTACTATTTGCTCAACTCCGGGCTTAGGCTCGAGACGTCACTCTATCAAATAAAGTAACTTCTCGGTTACCAGGACTATCCTGAGATTTTATTCCCAATCTAAAAATTAAAGCCGTTTAAAAACGTTTTCACTCAGGATTATGTTCTAAACACTAATCTTTCAGTTATCTTGATTGCTATATTCCAACTATCCAATCAACGATTTTAGGTACTATTTATTATAATGATTACTATAGTCTAACTATATAATCAACTACAATTTAATAGGTTAAATTCAATTATATTGATTACTATAATCCAATTATAAAATCAACTATTAATTGAAGTAGTTTGAATACAGTCCAACTGTTTAATTAAAAAAACGATTAAATATTAGTCCAACTAATATATTAATTTAGATTGACGAAAAATGAAATGAGCGCGTATTGCAAGTAACTAAACGAATATTGCAAATTTAATACTTGCCTCCCACTATTTTTCAGTGAGCCTCTAACCCTCTGTGGAGTACTCGGGAAACCTTGTTTCCTAGTGGGCTAGGATTCCGTTAAATAACACACAATCTTGACTTTGGCCAACAAATTGTATGATAATTAACTAGGTAGATCTCTAAGATCAATTGAATTCCATCCAATTCCTAGATCCAGTAGGTGGACATCCAAGTCCGAAACATATATCTTATATATGCCAATATATCCAATATATTGCCTAACTTTTTTCCCCTGAATTAATTAAGCCTTGGCTTTGGCACAACAAACTTAATGATCCCAGTTAAGCGGAACCCATTGACTATAGAAAGCTTCGTAATCAATGTCGATGGACAAAAAGTGATCTTGACTTTGGCCAATAAATCACAACTTGGACAAGACACCGATATGGAACAAAGCCTTCATGATTCAAACACATCCGCGACGGACAAAGGTCTTGACTTTGGCCAACAAACCAGTGCCAATCTTGGATCTTGAGTAAGAATCACTTAATGGAAGGAAAAACGCTTAATATGTGTTGAGGGTTTTTCGCGTAAATTGGCAACCAATTTATTATCTTTGTTAAGGTCTCATCATCATACACCCTTAAACATGCATTCTAAAAACATAATAAGGCGTTTATAAATAAATATAATAATGATATGAGGATGGATACTTAACATATTGTTCTTAGAACAAATCTCTCCCTTTCCCCTCTCCCGCTCGCACAATATTTACTTCTACCCGATTACATAACACTTCTAAAGAAACCTCATTTACATTGAGGGGAATAGGTGAGAAGAGAAATACAAAGAGTCAAGAGGTAATAGGCTGGACAAGCAGGTCCAATTTAATAAATTCTAAATTTATTACAACAATTTCCAAAATTGCCCTCACCCATTTAATATTCATCCGATATACATTATTCATACATCGCATCCATGTATTCACACAAAGCATGTTATCAATCAATCTAATCCAATTAATTAATATGAAATTAATGACCATCCAATGTTCAAACAACGATTTGATTTTGCATGAGTCCGACTCGTTTTGTGAATAAGTACTCAAAGTAGGAATTCTTGAATTATATTAAACTACAATATTAAATCCAATTTAATTTGTATTTAATAATAATTCTATATTTAATTCTAAATTAAATAATTACACTTTTTAATTTGCCTTTACAACTTAGATTCTAAATCTAATCGTTACGGGTCTCTGATGAGTGGTATTTATATCACTATTTCTTACTCATTTGACCTAATGTTTTGTATTGTTTCTCGAGATTTATGAACGTTTTGATGTGTTTTGTTGTTATTTTGAAGATAAATAAAGTTTGGATAGCACTGGAGGCAATTTGGGGCAAAACCGGACAAAAATGCGTCAGAAGGGATATTTTGGTCTTCTTAGTAGCGCGACGCCGGGACCTTTAGCGTCGCGACGCCTAACCTGCACCGAAGTCTGCTATCATGCGCCTGGTCAACGGGTCAGAATTTGAGAAGTTTGACTTTGCTAACGTGCGCCTTGACACGTGTCACCACCACAGAAGATCTGCTAACGTGCGCACGCCACATCATCATGACGTCACCAATGCCGTCATGAACAGTGCCATGTCACCAATGACGTCATGAACAGTGCCACGTCATCAATGACGTCAGCTTCATAATTGAGTTCCAGCCGCCATGACACATGTCGACCTTATCCTCTTATCCGAATCACTACGTGTCAAGCTGTCCTTGTGCCACGTCTCACTATTCCAGCGTCGCGACGCCAGATCCTTCAGCGTCGCGACGCCAGAAACCGAATTTTTTGCCTATAAATAGAGCGCGAAATTTCAGATTTCAGTGTACCATTTTCTCTCACTTCTTCTATGTAATTAGGGAGTTCTTCTCTCTCTAAGTTTCTTTTAATTTTTAGTTTTTAGTTTTGTAATAATTTTAATTACTTTGTGTAATAATAGTAATTTACTTTCTTTACTTTTTACAGTTTTTACTATTCACTATGAGGAGGTAACTTCCCTATGCTAGGGTGAAAAGTAATTCTTTTACTATTGCTATTTAGATTAATCTCCCTTAAAAATAATATATTTACTATTTAAAATTTGACTTAAAAAGGGATACCGCTATATTGGTCGGCTGGTAAATCAATTCAACTTGGTTAAACCTGATTAAAAAAGGATACCGCCAGATTGGTCGGTTGGAAAATTTAATTCCTTTTCCGCCTTCATGGCTGGTTTATTTTGGTTCCGCCTTTATGGCTGGTTGGACTTAATTTAACTTAATCAGGATACCGCCAGATTGGTCGGTTGGTAATAATCACAAGTTTATATATTATTTTCTGGGAGATTATCTAAATTAGTAGTAGTAGAAATAATTCCTTTTACCTTAGCATTTTTATTTTACTTTTAAAGCCTTTACTTTACGCAATTACTTTTCAGCACTTTTATTTTATGGCTTTTACTTTTAAGTTTTTACTAGCCCTAGCTATGTGTCATAACTAAGTTAGTAATCTAGGGTTGTGATGAAATCCAATATCACCGGTTTATAAGGGTTAAATTATAATTTGGGTAATATAAAGATTTATTTATTGAGTCTTAATCTTAATGCTTTTTATTAACTAGCCACTAATAAAATTGATAAGGTAAACTTAAAATGAACTAGACATAGGGATTTTAGGTTTAAGACCTCAGACTCAATAGCCCACGATCTTCCTTGAGGATAGATAACCCTTTAATAGATTTCCTTAGAGGATAGGAATATACCTGTCGGGCGGGGGTAGCCATAATTGGAACTTAATCTTAATGAATCCAGATAATTTGGTTGACATAGACATATGGTTCAATTAGGTTAAACTGGATATTTGTAATTGACCATCGGAATAGGCTTTTACATATTTTAGTGTTCCAGGTTAATAAATCAATATTTTACCCAATTATAAGATAACAACTTCATCTTTATATAATATTGGAATAAATTACAACCCTAGATAGTTTTAATATTGAATTTTCTCAAAATATCTTTTTAAACAATTTTAGTTACTTATCTTTAAATTTAGAATCGTCGCTATTTCAAATCAATCAAACAACCTGTCAGATACTAGTAATCATTTGACCTCATAAAAAAAATTAATAGATAAGATTTTAAGTCCTCGTGGGATCGATACTTTTTATACTACTTGAACGATACGTGCGCTTGCATTATACGTGTGTGTTTACGCCGGTCAAGTTTTTGACGCCGTTGCCGGGGACTTAGTTATCTTTTACTATTAGTTTAGGGGTTAGATACCTTTACTTGTATCTAATTTTCTTTTTACTTATTGTTTTTGTTTTATTGTGTTACAGGTTCTCAGAAACTTCATGAGACGAACCAGAAGCTTTGAAATCCGACCGCTTGACCCAGAAATTGAAAGAACTATCAGACAGTTGAGAAGGGAATGGCGAGAAGGCCAAGAAGCCTTATTCAACATGGAACCTGAACCTTTGGAGGTTGCACCACCAATTCCCATTCGAGACAGAACCATTCCGGTGGTAGATGGCCTCATTTCCTGTATTGTACTTCCTCCCTTACCAGCAAATGCGGGTGACATCAAAACTTGCATTCAGATGATTCAGCAAACAGTTCAGTTTGGAGGAAATGCAACTGAAGATCCTAATGCTCACATTAGCAACTTCCTGGAAGTTTGCGGCACTTTCAATTACAACCGAGCATCAGAAGAAGCAATGAGACTACGAGTTTTTCCATACTCCTTGAAAGACAGAGCAAAGACATGGCTACATTCATTACCAGCAGTATCTATCACAACTTGGAACGCTCTAGCCACAAAATTCCTTGCAAAATACTTTCCACCAGCCAGAACAGCAAAACTGAGGAATGACATCACATCTTTTGTACAACAAGATTCAGAATCTCTCTACGAAGCTTGGGAAAGGTACAAAGATTTGCTCCGGAAATGTCCTCACCATGAGATTCCAAAATGGCTTCAAGTCCAAACTTTCTATAATGGACTTTCTGGACTGATGAGAACCACAATCGATGCTGCTGCTGGAGGAGCTTTGATGTCAAAAGGAGAAGATCAAGCCTGGGACCTAATCGAAGAAATGGCCAACAACAATTCCTTATGGCCAACAGAAAGGAGCATTATTCAAAGAATTGCAGGAATTTATGAAGTTGGAGCTAATACAGCAGTCAACACCAAACTGGATCAGATATGCAAATTCATGGAGACTCTTACCACTGGATCCACAAGTTCACCATATGGAGGAGTACCAGAACCAAACCAACTTGAAGAGACGGTGAATTATGTCAACAATTTCAACAGACAGGGGAACAATCCATATTCCAACACCTACAACCAGGGTGGAGGAATCATCCTAATTTTTCATGGAGCAATAATTCAGGGAAAAAGAATTATCCACCTGGATTCTAGCAACAGAATAAAGGCTAGGAGCAGACAAATGAACCAGTGATGGCAGAGATGCTAGCTCAATTAAAAAGATATGAAGCCATGATTCAGAGCCAATCAGCTTCCATCAAAGCACTGGAGAATCAAATCGGACAACTGGCCAATGCTCAGAGTTACAGACCACCAGGTAATCTTCCCAACAACACAGAACCAAATCCAAGGAACCGAGGGAAGGAGCAATGTCAAGCCATTACCTTAAAGAGTGGTACTGAGATCAACAAATATATTGGAATCAAGATGTCCCAAGAAGAAGTTCCAAAAGAAGCAGAGAAACAGATGGAGGAAAAAGAAGCAAAGGAAAAAGAAGCAAAGCAAATCATTCCACCTCCACCTTTTCCTCAGCGTCTTCAGAAAAATAAACTGGACAAGCAGTTTGCTCGTTTGTTGGAGATTTTCAAAAAGCTGCACATTAACATACCATTTGCAGAAGCCTTGGAACAAATGCCCAGTTATGTCAAATTCATGAAAGACATTCTTTCACGAAAACGGAGATTGGGAGACTACGAGACAGTAGCTTTGAAGGAAGAATGCAGCGCCATCATTCAGAGGAAACTTCCCCCGAAGTTGAAAGATCCTGGCAGTTTCACTGTACCTTGCACCATTGGAGAACATTACATTGGTAAGGCTTTATGTGATTTAGGTGCTACTGTTAATTTAATGCCTTTTTCTATTTACAGGAAACTGCAAATTGGAGAAGCAATGCCTACCTCAGTATCTTTGCAACTTGCTGATCGAACACTCGCATTTCCGAGAGGAGTCGTTGAAAATGTGCTTGTCAAAGTTGACAAACTCATCCTTCCAGCAGATTTCATCATTCTTGACATGGAAGAAGACAAAGAAGTACCTATCATTCTTGGGAGACCATTTTTGGCTACAGGTAAAACTGTAATTGATGTGCAAAAAGGAGAACTAACCATGAAAGTGCAGGACCAAGAAGTGACATTTAATGTTTTCAAAGCCATGAAATTTCCAAGCGATGAAAAGGAAGAAGAAGAATGCTTCAGAATTGATGTTGTTGATAGAATTGTTCAGAATACTTAGTCAAATCCCACGGATACACTTGAAGCTGGCATCACCAACATGACTGACAGCGAGCTGGATGCTGAAATTTTGGAATGTATCAACTACCTTGACAAACCATTCCGATTCAAAGTAACACCACCAGTTGAAAGCTTGGAACTGCCAAAGAAAGATCGAATCAAACCTTCGATTGAAGAACCACCGCAGCTGGAACTAAAGTTACTTCCGAGCCATCTCAGGTATGCATTTCTTGGAAACTCTTCTGAATTACCTGTTATTATTTCTTCTTCACTAACCATGAAGCAGGAAGAAAAACTACTGAGAGTGTTACGAGAACACAAAAGAGCCATTGGATGGACTATAGCAGACATTCGAGGCATTAGTCCATCATTTTGCATGCACAAAATCTTGATGAATGATGAATACAAACCCACAGTGGAGCATCAACGGAGACTCAATCCAATCATGAAGGAAGTCGTGAAGAAAGAAATCATCAAATGGTTGGATGCTGTCATCATTTACCCCATCTCAGATAGCACTTGGGTAAGTCCTATGCAGTGTGTACCAAAGAAAGGAGGAATTACTGTTGTCACCAATGAAAAGAACGAGCTGATTCCAACAAGAACGGTGACTGGATGGAGAGTATGCATGGATTACAGGAAGCTGAACAAAGCCACGAGAAAGGACCATTTTCCGCTACCATTCATTGACCAGATGTTAGACAGATTGGCAGGACATGAGTTCTATTGCTTTCTTGACGGATATTCAGGGTACAATCAGATTGCTGTTGCCCCAAAAGATCAGGAGAAAACCATTTTTACATGTCCCTATGGTACTTTTGCTTTCCGCAGAATGCCATTTGGATTATGTAATGCTCCTGCTACATTTCAGCGTTGCATGATGGCCATTTTCTCAGACATGCTGGAGCAGAGTATGGAGGTTTTTATGGATGATTTTTCTGTGTTTGGAGATTCTTTTGATCATTGTTTGCAAAATTTGGAACATGTATTACAAAGGTGCGAAGATACAAACCTGGTACTCAATTGGGAGAAATGCCATTTCATGGTACATGAAGGCATTGTTCTTGGACACCGGATCTCACAAAAGGGAATCGAGGTAGACAAAGCAAAAATCGAGACAATTGAGAAACTACCTCCACCAACATCTGTCAAAGGGATTCGGAGTTTTCTTGGACATGCAGGTTTTTACAGGAGATTTATCAAAGACTTTTCCAAGATTGCCAAACCTCTTTGCAATCTTCTGGAAAAGGATGTGTGTAGACAACAGAACTTGACGACGCTGTTCTAGGCTCGCGACCTAGTTGGGAGTACGAAATAACATGGAGTCGCCACCCGGTGTGAACCGGGACAAAGATTTAAGGCCGCACTCACCCCTCGCAAGGGAAAACCTCAAACCGTTGGGTTTGGAATGGTCCCTTACTTATGTCACTTGTGATGATATGATTTGTGCAATTAATCAACCGAGTGTACTCAATAATCATGCTCAAGGGTACTTAGATCTAACATGCTTTCATCCAAACAACTCCACACAATATAACACAACGAGCATATTGAACCATTAAACCAAAGTAAACAAATAACTAATTAAACATAAACATAAACTAAACAAAACATCATGCATAAAGAATGAAGAAACAACATGCCTAAATAACACAATCATGCTTTGAAAATTAAATAACAGGACTAAATTAAATCATGCTTAAAATAATAAATAAACGGCCTAGAACTATGACATGCTCAAATACAAATTTGTATGAGACGAGATACGTGTATCTTAAGTGGTACGTGGCGTTGTATCCCGAGTGCAGACCATACTACCGTCCATTCGGAATCGGCTACAGAATTTATGTCCGGGTTTCCATCGGATATACCACAAAAGGGAACACATATCCCGCTCATCCAACAATCATATCATGCCTCAAACGACTCTCATGTAATAATATTTTTAAAATAAATAAAATAAAACGAAAGATATAAATAAAAAGGTGCCCTCAGGTCTAACCTCTTTTGTCGTCTCACGAATGCGCGTTACACGGCCGTCGGAAAGGTTGTTGCTCCGCAACTTTTTTGGGCTGCTGTTTTCACCCCGTTTCTCTACTGTTTTGAGGGTATTTTCTGGTCAATATTTCAGGTCTAATAGGCTACTGTTTTGGGGACTATTTTCAGAGATTTGGGGACTGTTTTTGGGGTGTATTTCAGGTGCAGTTTTAAGGGGGCAGTCGTGGATAATTACGTGGTTTATTGGCAGTTGTTGGCGTGGATGGAGAGTGCAGGTTGAGCGTGAGTGCGTGAGTGGTCTTACGTTGAAGGCAGGTTAGTGTCGTGCGTTCAGTGAGGCTTGAAAGGGCAGATGGCTGGTGAGGCTAGCTGGCAGTGTTTGTTGAGTGTGTGGAGGCTGTGAATTGTGCGCAAGGGCTGTTGAGGTCTTTGTTACGTGGAGCAGCAACGTGGGTGGCTTTGTTGTGAAGAGGAGCTGTGGAAAAGGCGTGTTGATGGTCTGTGTACGTGGCTTGAATTGTGCGTCAAGGAATGGGTGTAGCTTGAGTCGGTTGAGGGCTTCACGTGGAGAGTGACTTGCAGGCAGTGGGCGTGGCTGTGAAGATGAGGGGCTGATGATGAGAGAGAGGGCTTATGGTTTTAGAGAGAAGGGCGAGAGAGAGAAGACGTGAGTGATAAGCTAGGGTTTATTTTTCTTGTTTGTGATTTTCTTGAGAATGAGCCAGGCAGCCAGTCAGGGTTTGGAAAGATGGGTGAATGGTTCTTTTTATAGGTCAAGGGAGGGGGTTTTACCTTGTTTGGGTAGGAGAAGGATTTGTGTGTTAATTGGGGATATCTTTTAATTAAAATGAGGTAGGGAAAATCTTTTAATTAAGGGAAGTGATTTGATTTATTCTTTTAGTTAAGGATATGATTTATTTAATTTAGGAAGGTGATTTAATTTAATTTAGGAATGTGTTTTATTTAAATTAGGAATTTAATATAATTTAATTTCAAGTTCAATTTAATTGGCGAATGTGATTTAATTTAATTTAAGTTTAATTTTAATTGGTTTTAATTATTTAATTTGTGAGATGTGTTTTAAATATTTTAATTATTTAATTAGTGAGATGTGTTTTAATGGGTTTGGTGTGTTTTAAAATAGAGGTCCAACAAGCGAACCCGAAGCGAAACAAGCGAGTTAAATCTGACAAAAATTCTAATTTCCAACTTTACCCTTCCAACGTCCGTTTCCCGCGGCTTTCACAACTAAAGAGGTAGTGTCTCCATACGAGACTCATCATCAGACTGATATGCAAAAATGCAATGCCTACAGTCGCCCCCACTTTGATGGGACTTGTGCAGTATGTGACAATGACAATTCTATCAAAGTACATGCAATGCATTTTTACTTACCTGGCTCGCCAGCTGCCACTTGACTTGCCGTGTTGATTTGAGTTGATGTTGAGGTGCTTCGACCCCTGGTCCATTCCCGAACCGATGATGTGCTGTGGTGTGGTGGAGTCCATTCCTGAACTGTCACCGTTGTGGTCCATTCCCGAACCGATCTCCATTCCCGGAGTGTAGCTGTGATGTAGTGTGATGAAGTCCATTCCCGAACTGTCACCGTTGTGGTCCATTCCCGAACTGATCTCCATTCCTGGAGTGTTGTTGTGATGTGATGTGATGAAGTCCATTCCCGAACTGTCACCGTTGTGGTCCATTCCCGAACCGATCTCCATTCACGGAGTATTGTTGTGATATGATGTGGTGAAGTCCATTCCCGAACGGTCACCGTTGTTGTCCATTCCTGAACCGATCTCCATTCCCGGAGTGCCATTCTCGGCGTGCCATTCCCGGCGTGCTCATTCCCGAGCTGTCCATTCCCGGACTAAATCTCCATTCCCGGAGTGCCATTCCCGGCGCGCTCATTCCCGATCTGTCCATTCCCGGACTAAATCTCCATTCCCGGAGTGCCATTCCCGGCGTGCTCATTCCCGAGCGAGCTCATTCCCGAGCTGTCCATTCCCGGACTGTCCATTCCCGGACCGTCCATTCCCGGACTGTCCATTCCCGGACTAAATCTCCATTCCCGGAGTGCCATTCCTGGCGTGCTCATTCCCGAGCATGCTCATTCCCGAGCTGTCCATTCCCGGACTGTCCATTCCCAGACAATAATGATCTGATGTAATATGGGCCTCGCCCCAGAATGCCATTCTCGGCAGAAACTGAAACTGATGTGATATGGGCCTCGCCTTCAGAATGCCATCCTTGGCCGAAACTGATCTGATCTCAATACGGGCTTCGCCCCCAAAATGCCATTCTCGGTAGAAGCTGAAACTGATGTGATATAGGCCTCGCCCCCAGAATGCCATCCTCGGCCGAAATTGATCTGATCTCAATATGGGCTTCGCCCCCAAAATGCCATTCTCGTCAGAAGCTGAAACTGATGTGATATGGGCCTCGCCCTCAGAATGCCATCCTCGGCCGAAACTGATCTGATCTCAATATGGGCTTCGCCCCCAAAATGCCATTCTCGGCAGAAGTTGAAACTGATGTGATATGGGCCTCGCCCTCAGAATGCCATCCTCGGCCGAAACTGATCTGATCTCAATAGGGCTTCGCCCCCAAAATGCCATTCTCGGCAGAAGCTGAAACTGATGTGATATGGGCCTCGCCCCCAGAATGCCATCCTCGGCCGAAACTGATCTGATCTCAATATGGGCTTCGCCTCCAAAATGCCATTCTCGGCAGAAGCTGAAACTGATGTGATATGGGCCTCGCCCCCAGAATGCCATCCTCGGCCGAAACTGATCTGATCTCAATATGGGCTTCGCCCCCAAAATGCCATTCTCGGCAGAAGCTGAAACTGATGTGTAATGGGCCTCGCCCTCAGAATGCCATCCTCGGCCGAAACTGATCTGATCTCAATACGGGCTTCGCCCCCAAAATGCCATTCTCGGCAGAAGCTGAAACTGATGTGACATGGGCCTCGCCCCCAGAATGCCATCCTCGGCCGAAACTGATCTGATCTCAATATGGGCTTCGCCTCCAAAATGCCATTCTCGGCAGAAGCTGAAACTGATGTGATATGGGCCTCGCCCCCAGAATGCCATCCTCGGCCGAAACTGATCTGATCTCAATATGGGCTTCGCCCCCAAAATGCCATTCTCGGCAGAAGCTGAAACTGATGTGATATGGGCCTCGCCCCCAGAATGTCATACCCGATAAGACTGATACTGATAAAGATGTGGGCCTCGCCACCAGAGTGCCATACCCGGCAAGACTGATACTGATGCTAATACGGGCCTCGCCCCAAACTGATGCTGATGTGGGCCTCGCCCCAAAACTAATACTGATATGGGCCTTAACCCTGGGACTCATCCCAAATTCTGAAGACGTGGGCCTCGGCCCTGGGATTCATTCCTGGATTCATTCCAAATTCTGACGACGTGGGCCTCGGCCCTAGGATTCATTCCCCTGGGATTCATTCTCGAAACTGCTGATAGTGTGGGCCCCGACCCTGGGATTCATTCCCGAAACTGCTGATAAGGTGGGCCTCGACCCTGAGATTCATTCCTGATGCTGCTGATAATGTGGGCCTCGACCCTTGGGATTCATTTCCCGAAAACTACTGATAATGCGGGCCTCGACCCTGGGATTAATTCCAAAACTCTGATGATGTGGGCCTCGACCCTGAGATTCATTCCCGGATTCATTCCAAAACTCTTACGATGTGGGCCTCGACCCTGGGATTCATTCCCGGATTCATTCCAAAACTCTTAAGATGTGGGCCTTGATCCTGGGATTCATTCCCGGATTCATTCCAAAACTCTGAAGATGTGGGCCTCAACCCTGGGATTCATTTCAAAACTCTGCTGATGTGGGCCTCGGCCCTAGGATTCATTCCTAAAATTGATGCTGACAACGCGGGCTTCAACCCTGGGATTCATTCCCGATGCTGCTGATAATGTGGGCCTCGACCCTGAGTTGATACTGATGTGGGCCTCGCCCCCTGAGACTCATCCCCACAAATGATACTAACGTGGGCCTGGACCCTAGGACTCATCCCCAAAACTGATACTGATGATGCGGGCTTCAACCCTGGGACTCATCCCCAAAACTTATGCTGATGTGGGCCTCAACCCTGGGATTCATTCCCGAAACTGATGATGCTATATTGTTGTTTCTAGTGGGCTTGTCTTTGCCTCTTTCTCTTTTATTCTTTTGAAACCTGTGAATACAAAACAAAACAAACACAAAAAAGAATGCAAACTATGTTACGTGTATGCATGCATGCATGAATGATTTTCCTATCCCGCTGGGTTAGGTTTTCCGCCAGTTCTCCAGGTGATTGCTCGGCCTTCTCTCTGGTCTCATGGCTCATTATCTTGTTATGTCCCCGATTCGCGATGTGGGAGACTGGTCGCCCCCAGTCTTGGTTTACCTTTCTGCTCACCGCTGTCTGTACTTGGTCAAGATGAACCACATGGTGGGGCCTTCCATATCATACTATATCATATGCTACGAAATAGTCCCAATAGTTATACATATCATTGTCCTCAAAGAATGCCTAATAATGAAACCAGAGAACCTTCAAAACATTCGATGCAACTCAAATCCAAGTCTTTGAACAAATGATCTATGCCAGACTCAAAGTGTGTGTGTGCAAATGTTCTTTCACAGCTTAATCCTTAGGTAAGCTAACTCGATGATTTCGTTTCAAAAATCGGGATCGATGGGTCAAACCAACCTAGATATCTCAATTATGCCTGCAGTTGCTTGTCTGTGCTCAATGTGGTATGGTTTTTTTTTTGTCTCTCTCTTTTCTCTTTTCATTTTGAACTTCTTTTTTCTTTCTCTCTTTTTTTTCTTTCTTTTTTTGTTTTCAACACACCTACCATTTAAGGTAGCATTTCTCCTCATGGTGGTCCTAATACTCGCCCATGGGTAGCTTCACGCTTATTGGTTATATGTGGTTCAATTCTTTTCTTTAGAGACTTTTCTTTCATTTCCAACCATACCACACATCATAACATAAGCAAATCAAGATAGACATCTAAGCAAACGGTCATTCACCGACCTATAATTTCTTCAACTAGTCATCTTGCCAACTACTTAGGTTTTCACCGCTAAGAACCTATAGTGAAGTACTTACGAGTCTAGCATAGATCAACAATTCAAAGCATCAGATAAAAGCACATCAAGAGTTTATCATTTCTAAGATTTCACCCTAAAGCAAACGATTTCATCATTGGACTTATGTCTAACTATTAAGGACTAAAAACAAAACAATTTTTTTTTTCTTTTTTTTTTTTTTTTTCTTTTTTTTTTTTTTCTTTTTTTTTTTCTCTCTCTTTTTTCCTCTTTTTTTTTTTTTTTTTTTTTTTTTTTTTTTTTTTCTCTTTTTCTTTTTTTTTTTCTCTTTTTTTTTCTGAAGGCCCCCAATGGTCTTTCTATCTCTGCCGTAAATTTCTCTGTTTCTCTATTTCCTTTTCCCCAATGTCAATGTTTGTTAAACTCTTCTTTGACAAGTCTTCATTTTTTCTAACCCAACGGATATCTATGATGGCTTTTAAGACACGAGGGTTAACATGATGCATGTATGTATGAGATGCATGTGATGTATGAGACACAATATGCATGGGGTTATCAAAAGCATAAAGGGTGGCCCCTATAGGTCATACAACTATGGTTCACATGTGGGTTTACAGGAGTGTGGACAAAGGCTCTCGTTTGACGAAGGATTATCCACAACTAGGACTCCCCACTCAAGGGTTCAAGCGACCAAGTGAGTGCACCTTTTTTATACCTTACGGTACGTGCCAACGAGTTACGGTGTGTGACTAACTGTCGAATGGATTTCCCATTGTAGATTCCCCAGAGGGAGGGTGGAGCGAGGCTCTCTAAAGTACCCAAGCCCCTTAGGCTCTTATCGCTTGGTGTCAGGAATAAACAACGAGTCCTCCAAACTAGTCTGTCACGACGAGCTACAAGTAATGATTATCTCGGTGTCTTCACAGCTTTTCCTCGAAGGGTAATGAGTGAAGGAAGACACCCAACCATCACCTAGCTTCAACAAAGCCTTTGATTAACCCCTTTTCAACTCACTATAGAAACGATTAATTAAAGCACAAATTATACACATCACAAGACATGATTTCGGGGCCGATTCAAAATATCCCCAGTGGAGTCGCCAGACTGTAGACAACAGAACTTGACGACGCTGTTCTAGGCTCGCGACCTAGTTGGGAGTACGAAATAACATGGAGTCGCCACCCGGTGTGAACCGGGACAAAGATTTAAGGCCGCACTCACCCCTCGCAAGGGAGACCTCAAACCGTTGGGTTCGGAATGGTCCCTTACTTATGTCACTTGTGATGATATGATTTGTGCAATTAATCAACCGAGTCTACTCAATAATCATGCTCAAGGGTACTTAGATCTAACATGCTTTCATCCAAACAACTCCACGCAATATAACACAACGAGCATATTGAACCATTAAACCAAAGTAAACAAATAACTAATTAAACATAAACATAAACTAAACAAAACATCATGCATAAAGAATGAAGAAACAACATGCCTAAATAACACAATCATGCTTTGAAAATTAAATAACATGACTAAATTAAATCATGCTTAAAATAATAAATAAACGGCCTAGAACTATGACATGCTCAAATACAAATTTGGATGAGACGAGATACGTGTATCTTAAGTGGTACGTGGCGTTGTATCCCGAGTGCAGACCATACTACCGTCCATTCGGAATCGGCTACAGAATTTATGTCCGGGTTTCCATCGGATATACCACAAAAGGGAACACATATCCCGCTCATCCAACAATCATATCATGCCTCAAACGACTCTCATGTAATAATATTTTTAAAATAAATAAAATAAAATGAAAGATATAAATAAAAAGGTGCCCTCAGGTCTAACCTCTTTTGTCGTCTCACGAATGCGCGTTACACGGCCGTCGGAAGGGTTGTTGCTCCGCAACTTTTCTGGTTCACTAATCCAACGCCTTTCCTCGCTGTTTCGCTGTTCGGGCTGCTGTTTTCACCCCGTTTCTCTACTGTTTTGAGGGTATTTTCTGGTCACTGTTTCAGGTCTAATAGGCTACTGTTTTGGGGACTGTTTTCAGAGATTTGGGGACTGTTTTTGGGGTGTATTTCAGGTGCAGTTTTAAGGGGGCAGTCGTGGATAATTACGTGGTTTATTGGCAGTTGTTGGCGTGGATGGAGAGTGCAGGTTGAGCGTGAGTGCGTGAGTGGTCTTACGTTGAAGGCAGGTTAGTGTCGTGCGTTCAGTGAGGCTTGAAAGGGCAGATGGCTGGTGAGGCTAGCTGGCAGTGTTTGTTGAGTGTGTGGAGGCTGTGAATTGTGCGCAAGGGCTGTTGAGGTCTTTGTTACGTGGAGCAGCAACGTGGGTGGCTTTGTTGTGAAGAGGAGCTGTGGAAAAGGCGTGTTGATGGTCTGTGTACGTGGCTTGAATTGTGCGTCAAGGAATGGGTGTGGCTTGAGTCGGTTGAGGGCTTCACGTGGAGAGTGACTTGCAGGCAGTGGGCGTGGCTGTGAAGATGAGGGGCTGATGATGAGAGAGAGGGCTTATGGTTTTAGAGAGAAGGGCGAGAGAGAGAAGACGTGAGTGATAAGCTAGGGTTTATTTTTCTTGTTTGTGATTTTCTTGAGAATGAGCCAGCCAGCCAGGGTTTGGAAAGATGGGTGAATGGTTCTTTTTATAGGTCAAGGGAGGGGGTTTTACCTTGTTTGGGTAGGAGAAGGATTTGTGTGTTAATTGGGGATATCTTTTAATTGAAATGAGATAGGGAAAATCTTTTAATTAAGGGAAGTGATTTGATTTATTCTTTTTAGTTAAGGATATGATTTATTTAATTTAGGAAGGTGATTTAATTTAATTTAGGAATGTGTTTTATTTAAATTAGGAATTTAATTTAATTTAATTTTAAGTTCAATTTAATTGGTGAATGTGATTTAATTTAATTTAAGTTTAATTTTAATTGGTTTTAATTATTTAATTTGTGAGATGTGTTTTAAATATTTTAATTATTTAATTTGTGAGATGTGTTTTAATGGGTTTGGTGTGTTTTAAAACAGAGGTCCAACAAGCGAACCCGAAGCGAAACAAGCGAGTTAAATCTGACAAAAATGCTAATTTCCAACTTTACCCTTCCAACGTCCGTTTCCCGCGGCTTTGACAACTAAAGAGGTAGTGTCTCCATACGAGACTCATCATCGGACTGATATGCAAAAATGCAATGCCTACAATGTGCCTTTCAACTTCACCAAAGAATGCCAGGAAGCTTTCGAGATCTTAAAACAGAAGCTGGTTTCTGCCCCCATCATTGTAGCACCAGATTGGACCATTCCATTCGAGGTAATGTGTGATGCTAGTGATTTTGCTGTAGGTGCAGTTTTGGGACAACGCAAAGCAAAGATTTTCCACACCATTTACTACTCCAGCAGAACTCTGAATGAAGCTCAACTCAACTACACAACCACTGAAAAGGAGTTGCTCGCAGTTGTGTACGCTTTTGACAAATTCCGCTCCTATCTGCTGGGTCCCAAAGTGGTGGTCTACACAGATCATTCAGCAATCAAATATCTGATCACAAAGAAAGATGCCAAACCCAGATTGATCCGTTGGATACTTCTTTTGCAAGAATTCGACGTGGAGATCCGAGACAGGAAAGGAACAGAAAACCAGGTGGCAGATCACTTATCGAGGCTCGAGAATGGAGAAACAACTGACAAAGAACTGATAATCAAAGAAACTTTTCCAGATGAACAACTGTTTTCCATTAAACAACAGGAAGTCCCTTGGTATGCTGACTATGTTAACTATATTGTGTCAGGAAAATGGCCGTTGGAATGGACAACTCAGCAACGGAAGAAATTCTTCAAAGAAGTCAAGCATTATGTCTGGGATGAACCATACATGTTTAAACGTTGTGCTGATCAATTATTGAGACGGTGTGTTCCATAGGAGGAGGTCAACAGTGTTCTGCAACACTGTCATTCATCACCATACGGCGGACACTTCAGTGGAAACAAAACTGCAGCCAAAGTCCTTCAATCAGGTTTGTTCTGGCCCACACTTTTTAAAGATGCTTATCTTTTTGCTTTTCAATGTGACAGGTGCCAGAGAACAGGGAATATTTCAAGAAGAAATGAAGGACCGTTGCAAAACATTCTGGAAGTAGAGATATTCGATGTGTGGGGTATTGATTTCATGGGACCATTTGTTCCATCATTTGGAAACCTGTACATTCTGGTTGCTGTAGACTACGTCTCCAAATGGGTTGAGGCAATTGCACTGCCATCCAATGATTCCAAAGTGGTGATCAAATTCCTGAAAAAGAACATTTTCACTCGATTCGGAACACCTCGGGCAATTATCAGCGATGGTGGCTCACATTTCTGCAACAGATACTTTGATGCACTCCTATCCAAATATGGAGTTACTCACAAGATTGCCACAGCTTACCATCCACAGTCAAATGGACAGGTTGAGGTTTCAAACAGGGAGATCAAAAGAATCCTAGAAAGAACCGTTGAATCAACAAGGAGGGACTGGTCTACAAAACTGGATGATGCATTATGGGCCTACCGAACAGCTTACAAAACACCCATTGGTATGTCCCCATATCGATTGGTGTTTGGGAAAGCGTGCCATCTGCCAGTTGAGCTTGAACACAAGGCGTACTGGGCACTGAAGAAGTTGAATCTTGATTCACAAGCTGCAGGAGAGAAAAGACTTCACCAACTCAATGAATTGGAGGAATTTCGCTTACAGGCTTATGAGAATGCCAAATTGTACAAGGAAAAGACCAAAAAATGGCATGACCGAAAAATAGTGCACAGACAGTTGGAACCAAGGCAGCAGGTGTTGTTGTACAACTCGAGGTTAAAACTTTTCCATGGAAAGTTAAAATCTAGGTGGTCTGGACCATTTGTGATCACTCAGGTTTTACCATATGGAGCTGTTGAGTTACTGGATTCTAATACCAACAACACATTCAAAGTTAACAGTCAGCGTGTCAAGTACTACTGGGGAGAATCATTTGAGCGACAAAAAGAAAGTGTCACACTTTCAGATCCAGCATAAACGTTCGAAAAGTCACGTCTAGCTGACGACGATTAAACTTAGGGCTCGCAGGGAGGCAACCCATTCAATTTTTGTATATATTGTGATTTGGTGTGATTTAATTTGGTGTGTTTAGTTTTTGCAGATTAAGTCATTTCAAGATGGAAGAAGCTCTCGCAAGTCTTCACAAGCAATTTCCTTCTCTCCCTCAAAAATCTCTGATGAAAGTCTACAAAGCTCGCTTGGAACGGATGAGACTACTGACAATCCATGGTGTGCCCAATGACATTCGTTGGGTAATTGAAGCACGAGTCCGATTGGCAGGTGAATCCTCTGATTCTTTTATTTCACATCTGCCTGGTTTTGGAAGAAGCACCTATGCAAAGAAATGAAGAGCTAAGCAAATGGGTGTTTGTTACAAATGTGCACGTTGGAATTGCAATACTCGTTGTCGTTCTTTAGGAATGGTGTCTGTTAATCGCGAAGACAAAATTAAAATCATTAGGGATGGCTTGAGTAAGGAGTCTTTAGATGATATATCTTCGACTCTTGAGACGCATCCCAGTGGATATGTTCACATAGACTTTCGCAGATTACATACACAATATCAAAAAGAAAGACAACAGTTAAGTCTTGGGAATCTGACTCAAAAAGACTCTGTTTGCCAATTTATAAGAAAATTGGATGGGAAGCTTGTCCCTGACGCATAGACGTTAATCAAGATGTAAATTTTTGTATTTATTATATCTCTTTGTCTTTTCCTAATAATTGTGATTTGTTTTGTTGTTTTCTTTTATTTTCTCCGACAGGATCCAGACCTTTTTTACTATCACGATCTATTTTACTATTGTTCTACTAATCATCATTTGGAAGATACTTGTGCTATTTTTACTCACCCCTTTCAGGTATTATAAATTCAACTCATCATTGCACCTTTGAAGTCATCCAGAGTTGAGAAAGAAAAACGTAAAACATGGAAGCCACTTCAAGAAGATGAGTTGAAAACATCTGTGTGTTTTGCGGTAGTAGTGTTGGTACTAAATCACAATACATAGAAGCAGCACAGGAATTGGGTCGAGTATTAGCTGCAAGGAATATGCACTTAATATATGGCGGAGGCAATCTTGGATTAATGGGGATCGTTTCAAAGGCCGTACAGGAAGGAGGTAGTCATGTTTTGGGAATCATCCCAAAACCATTGGCAGAGGCAAATCTTATTGAACCATCAAACGGAGAGGAACTGATCGTGCCAGGTATGTCTGAACGACTGGTAGAAATGATTAACCGTGCTGATGCTTTTATTGCTTTGCCAGGTGGCTTGGGTACATTGGAAGAAATTTTTATTATACTATCTTGGGCGAACCTGAGCATACACCAGAAACCAATTGGGCTGTACAATGTTGATGGATTTTATGATTTTCTTTGTGTGTTTCTTGATGATGCACGGAGGAATGGGTTCATATCAAAACCTTTAAAAGAACTTCTGTTTACTGCCAGAACCGCTCCGGATCTAATTGACCAACTCATAGCATATGAACCACAAGTTGACCCTATCATTTCAAAGATAAATTGGTCTGGGGATGATCGTGGTAAGAGACGTCGGGTTAATCTGGATCTTAACCTTTAAATTCCTGTAGAATTTCAGTTAACCAGGTATTATCGTCTAAACTCTTCTTCTACTGTTGAAGACATTGGGGACAATGTCTCATTTAGGTTTGGGGAAGGGAATTAGTTGATTAGTACCTTGTTTTTAGTCCAAAATTTTTCGAAAAAAAAAAATTTGAAAAATTTTCAAAAAAAAATTACAAAAATATTTTGCTTTTTTGTGTTTTGATTTTGACTAAAAAGGTGAAATTGGTAAAAGGTAGCCGAGTAAGGAGTTTCCACTCTTAAGACGTATCTCAAACCTATTTTGAAACAAGTTAATTTTTGTTTATTTCATTTTGAATTATTTAATTTGTGAATTCTACTTAAAACTGACTAAAATGGATCTTCATATGCTCAGTTGGCAAGTATTATCAACATGCATGGAAACATACAGTCGTGAGCTAAAATTGAAAAGTTTGTAATATTCAGTGCTCTAGTTTAATTGGAGGAAGCATCTCTAAATAGTGATGGAGTAAAAAAAAATAAAAAAAATCCAAGATCCGAGTTATTAAGTCTGTAAGGGTGTCTTAACACCCAGTGCCCTAAAACCAACTGGTTTGGGAGTCACTGACCCAAAGCTCGCTACATGGATCAAAGATGCTGCAAATATATATATCTGAAGTCTAAGTAATTAAGTCCGTAAGGGTGTCTTAACACCTGGTGCCCTAAAACCAACTGGTTTGGGAGCCATCGACCCAACACTCGTTACATAGATGGAAGATATTGTATATAAATAAAAAATAAAAAAAAATTCAGAAAAATTATTCCATTGTTCCAAAAAGGTTTGAAATCTGATAGAACTTTAAGACAAAAATATTACTCTCTTATCAACTGCACTTATGACTGTTGTGGGCAAAAATGAGTTGTTTAATATTTTGTTGGCTGTGTATATGAAGAATGGTAAAAATAATCAGGAGAATTTACTTATTTAGTAATTTAGAAAGAAACAAAACAATTAGTAACTTGGAGTAGAAGTTTCACCTGATTAGTCACTAACTTCTTTATTCTCTTTTCGCTTGTCTTTTTGCTTTTGTGTGTATTAGTTTTACTACCTTTTTACTTTTGTAAAATGTTTGTGGGTATCATTGCTGAAAACCCTCACGAGACTACAACTCGTCCACTAGGGACACCTAGGGGTTTAAAGGCTTGTTGCATACGCTAAATGCAACCGTGATCCCTACGAAAATGGCTTAGTTAATTTTATTTCTTTATGTTATTTTATTTTCTGTTTTGCTCGGGGACTAGCAAAATGTTAGGTTTGGGGGTGTGATGAGTGGTATTTATATCACAATTTCTTACTCATTTGACCTAATGTTTTGTATTGTTTCTCGAGATTTATGAACGTTTTAATGTGTTTTGTTGTTATTTTGAAGATAAATAAAGTTTGGATAGCACTGGAGGCAATTTGGGGCAAAACCGGACAAAAATGCGTCAGCATGGATATTTTGGTCTTCTTAGTAGCGCGATGCCGGGACCTTTAGCGTCGCGACGCCTAACCTGCACCGAAGTCTGCTATCGTGCGCCTGGTCAACGGGTCAGAATTTGAGAAGTTTGACTTTGCTAACGTGCGCACGCCACATCATCATGACATCACCAATGACGTCATGAACAGTGCCACGTCACCAATGACGTCATGAACAGTGCCACGTCATCAATGACGTCAGCTTCATAATTGAGTTCCAGCCGCCATGACACGTGTCGACCTTATCCTCTTATCCGAATCACTACGTGTCAAGCTGTCCTTGTGCGATGTCTCACTATTCCAGCGTCGCGACGCCAGATCCTTCAGCGTCGCGACGCCAGAAATCGAATTTTTTGCCTATAAATAGAGAGCGAAATTTCAGATTTCAGTGTACCATTTTCTCTCACTTCTTCTATGTAATTAGGGAGTTCTTCTCTCTCTAAGTTTCTTTTAATTTTTAGTTTTTAGTTTTGTAATAATTTTAATTACTTTGTGTAATAATAGTAATTTACTTTCTTTACTTTTTACAGTTTTTACTATTCACTATGAGGAGGTAACTTCCCTATGCTAGGGTGAAAGGTAATTCTTTTACTATTGCTATTTAGATTAATCTCCCTTAAAAATAATATATTTACTATTTAAAATTTGACTTAAAAAGGGATACCGCTATATTGGTCGGCTGGTAAATCAATTCAACTTGGTTAAACCTGATTAAAAAAGGATACCGCCAGATTGGTCGGTTGGTAAATTTAATTCCTTTTCCGCCTTTATGGCTGGTTTATTTTGGTTCCGCCTTTATGGCTGGTTGGACTTAATTTAACTTAATCAGGATACCGCCAGATTGGTCGGTTGGTAATAATCACAAGTTTATATATTATTTTCTGGGAGATTATCTAAATTAGTAGTAGTAGAAATAATTCCTTTTACCTTAGCATTTTTATTTTACTTTTAAAGCCTTTACTTTACACAATTACTTTTCAGCACTTTTATTTTATGGCTTTTACTTTTAAGTTTTTACTAGCCCTAGCTATGTGTCATAACTAAGTTAGTAATCTAGGGTTGTGATGAAATCCAATATCACCGGTTTATAAGGGTTAAATTATAATTTGGGTAATATAAAGATTTATTTATTGAGTCTTAATCTTAATGCTTTTTATTAACTGGCCACTAATAAAATTGATAAGGTAAACTTAAAATGAACTAGACATAGGGATTTTAGGTTTAAGACCTCAGACTCAATAGCCCACGATCTTCCTTGAGGATAGATAACCCTTTAATAGATTTCCTTACAGGATAGGAATATACATGTCGGGCGGGGGTAGCCATAATTGGAACTTAATCTTAATGAATCCAGATAATTTGGTTGACATAGACATATGGTTCAATTAGGTTAAACTGGATATTTGTAATTGACCATCGGAAGAGGCTTTTACATATTTTAGTGTTCCAGGTTAATAAATCAATATTTTACCCAATTATAAGATAACAACTTCATCTTTATATAATATTGGAATAAATTACAACCCTAGATAGTTTTAATATTGAATTTTCTCAAAAAATCTTTTCAAACAATTTTAGTTACTTATCTTTAAATTTAGAATCGTCGCTATTTCAAATCAATCAAACAACCTGTCAGATACTAGTAATCATTTGACCTCATAAAAAAAATTAATAGATAAGGTTTTAAGTCCTCGTGGGATCGATACTTTTTATACTACTTGAACGATATGTGCGCTTGCGTTATACGTGTGTGTTTACGCCGGTCAGTCTCAAAGCCCGATTAACATCCAATGTTAATTTAATTAAAGTCCAATGGGCTTTTAATTAATTTCTTAATGCATGGACTTTTGGTCAATATGGGTCAAACCCAAATACCAAAGCCCATTTAAGGAATCACCCTTATTTTCCAAGAAACCAATTTAGACCCATTAGGCCCAATTAAAATATTAAAGGTCCATTAAGTCATATTTGGACTTTATGGATATGGTTTTGGGCCCAATTGGATCCAACCAATTAGCTTAAACCAAACTTGGCCCAACCAAGCCCATTAAGCCCAATTACAACTTTACAAGCCCAAATCAAAATTTGGCCCAATTAATTAAATTACCAAAATTCTAAATTTCATAATTTAATTAACCTAAAGTGTATGACATAATTAATTAACCAAATTAATATTTTCAAAACATCAATTAACACAATTAATTATGCTTATTATCATCAAAACATGTCCAACACATTTGAATCAAAAATCAATCATTTTCCATGCGATACATGTCACGACATTTTAGGGTTTTTATTGTCCGATTCGATTTCAATCAAATTGAATCCTAAATCAACATTTCCCTAATGATTTCAACTCATCCAATGATCAAAATCACAAAAATCACCATGACTTGGGGTATGTCCAACATTCGGCCAAGCCTTCCATTTTGGGGAAAATTTGATCCAATCCAATTTTCATCAAATTGATCATGCATAACACTATGTTATCATAATTTAAGCATACTCAAACAATCAATTTCACTCAAACATGCTCAAATCAATTTTACCCAATTTTACCCTAATTTCAATTTCATGCTCAAAATGGCTCTGATACCATTGTTGGGTTTCTAGATTAGTCCCAAGATCAATTCAAGCAATGAAATCATATATGAATACTCAAAGAGGTATAGCGGAAACATACTTACATTGATCGGCTTTTGCGATGCGAGGAACAACAAAAATCTTCAAGCTTTAACTCCAAGAAGCTCACGGTTTTTGCCCTTTTTTGTGCTCCAATTTTTCGGTCCTTCAAGCTCCAAGCTTTGTGTGCATTCCATGCCCACGGGTGGGTTTCCCTATCACCTTCGCAAGACCCCGAATGTGTGCTAGCACTCTTGAAATTTTGCCACAAAACTTCCTAAGCTTCTCCTTCATCTCACGGCATTAGCAGAAAAATGAAGAGGAAATATGGCCCTTGGCCGAGAGAGATAGAGAGGAGAGGAGAGAAGAGTTTTTTGTGTTAGTTGGTTTTGATTTCCAAAATCAAATAAAACATATACCATATTTTGAGTTTCCAAAGTCAAAAAGGTACAAGCATTAAAGCCATCCAACCACCACCATCAATCACTCAAAAGTGACTAGTTGTCACATCACTCAAAGTGACTAGACATCACATCAATTAAAGTGACTAATGATTTGACGCTTGATGTGACTTGTGGGCCGCACTTAAATTCGAAAAGCGAGTGGGCCCGCAAACACTCCCGGGCTCGGGTTCGCTAATTCCGAATTAACGAATTTTCCGTTGCGACGTAATTAAATCAAATTCAATTAAATAATTTTGCCTAGCAAAATTACTATTCACGTCGCTAGCGAATTAATTCTAAATTAACTTGTTCGCCCGAATTAAAATCTAATTTTAATTCCGCGTCGAAATCCAATTTCATATAATATATCAAATATATTATTTTATCGATTAATTCCAAATTAATCTTTCTCTCTCTTTAAATAATATTTTATCCCAGATAAAATATCTCCGCAATTAATCCCAGATTAATTTTCTCTCTTACAATTTATCCCAGATTAATAAAGTGCGAGTCATACGTCATCGGTGAATCTTCGGGAAGCGACCCATGAGATCCCCGAATATATTGGCAGTAAATCCGATCGTCGGACTATCCGAACACGTACGTACCTAGTACTACGCTTTTACCGATTTACAAGATATGGTTGGCTTCTAGCAAAGCACCGTGCCTACCCAATTCTCCATAAATATTCTTAAAGGAATATGTGATCTATATCAGGCGTAGTATACGTAGTATTGCGTATTACGATTCAGCATCGGATGTCACGTGCAATGACTGGGGCTGGAATTGTGTCTGCCTCGTACGAAGCACATATCAGATCTCTGGTAACTAGTCTCTATAATCGGATAAACATGACCTAGTCATAATATCCCGATAACTGCAGCATAAAAGAGCACTAGTTCCGTATCCTACGTGATCATCATCTCCACTATGACTGAAGTGATACTTCCATCTCGACATCACACCCAATACACTACGATTCTCAATATACCCAGAAGAGGCATACACAGAACCTGTTAAAGCCCTGGACGACCTAAAACCAAAGTATATTGATTGTCACAAGTATTAGCGGTGCAAGTCTCAGGTTAAGACCAAATACACCTACCCTGATTCGGACTTCCATAGACACATTGTCATACTCCCAATGGAATTCCGAGGGGTCTATCCAGAGCGAAGCTGTTTCCGTACCATCGGTAAACACAACCTCCTATTACACTTGCATGAGTATCATATACCCAAATATATGAGAACTATGCCGTTATGCTCCCACAACGCGCACAAGTGTAATACTAGTCTTTTACGCATTATCGATGTCCAATCTCGATAATACTCTGACTAGGGATTTTTATGATTAAACCTTCGTGGATTGATACTGTCTCATATCATCTCAATCCGGAACTAATCTTATGGACCTTCTATCATTTATACATCTTGGTAATCTAATTACAAATGATAAAAGGGCAATTTCCTTTGTCACATAGTTAATTTGCACAACAACACCATGATCTGTACAAATAGTGATGCTATGGGTCATAATTGTTCAACAATTATCCAATCCTTATAGTGGTACTGGTTAGGTAATATGTTCTAACGGCGTTCATCCTATTCCTATTTTAGAATAGGTAATGAGTTCCGTCAGAGCATTGTATGGACGTAAGCTAGTACTTGTGCATAAAACTTTAAGGGCATATACTTTTAGTTTGAATGAAATAGATAGTGCTAATGCCTCCGAAAGATTCTAATGAAGTTAGGTTGTATCTAAAAAACCTCAAAACGTAAAATGTTAAAAGAGATAATAAGCTAGGTTGATCTATTGGTGTAGTTGATAAAATATATTCACAAGGGTCTAGAAAAAGAGTTAGCAAAAGGTGTAGATATATGTAACAAAAATTAAAGTTCACACTCAAAAAACAGTATTATGAAAAACACATAAAATGATTAAAGGCCTAAGTAAGAATGACAATAATGATTTACAAAAATATGGTTAAGAATATATAGGTAAAAAGTTAAAGAACGTATTTGAGTTAACACGTGACATAAAGACAGATAAGATAAGAATAAAAAGTAATATGTATGTAGAGTATTAAACAGGACATGAAGTGGATAAAAAGATATACAAGTAAGAAAAGATGTAACCTATTCATAGTAAAAAGATATGATAAAAGAATACAAGACAGATAATATGAAAAATTTACCTCGCCCATTATGAATATAGTATTGGAAGTTACTTAGAAAATTAGAAATGATAAGAAATGCGATATGATAAAATGATGATTCGATGACGAATCATTTTAAAAGGGAGAGAGATTGTAATATTCGGACTCTTCCATAATTAACTTAACAAAATAATGATGACAAGAATAAAATTATTCTAAAATATAAGATATTCGTGATAATGAAAAGCGAAATAAATTTAAACGATTTAAAGACGTAATATCAAAAATAAATTCAATTCAATCGGACTTATGAATCTAATATGGAAATAAGTAAGTAAAGTAGATTTACCATGTGTAGGGGCCTAAGTGAAAAATTAATAAAATATAACGGTCAAAATTTAATTACAAAAGGATTTGGGGCGAAAATATAATTAAGCAAAAGTTAAAGGACATAAGTGAAAATTTTCAAATATTTTCCTACAAATTTAAGGTCAAAATCTAGGCCCAAAATGCAACAAAAATCAAGCCCAATATTTATGCTAATTTTTAGCCCAAACAAATAGGAAATTAAGAAAATTTCTGGAAAATTCTAAATTATTCTATACAAATATAAAATAAAATAAAACAAAAAAAATGAAGGAAGCTTTATTCTTTTATTATTTCCTGAGTGTGAGAGAGGCGAAAATACTCTCTATTTAATCTACCACTAGATGATTGTCTCATGTAACCTAAATGCAGACTATATGCTACAATTTAAATATGCAAATGCAATAATTTCACAAAAAAAAAAAAGAAAAAAAGAGAAAAATGTAATGATTATATCTTAAAAACGTCATCTGATTCTCGTTGATTCAGATCTCAATTGAATTTCTCGCTCAACTGTCTCAATTTCTCGAATTAGGTTCTAACAAAAAATTATAGAAGAATCTCTAAATATAGATGATTCAATAAATTTTTTGGCAAAATGCAAGCGCAATTTTAATTGAGTTTTCTGTCTCTTGTAACCTTAAAGAATCAAGTACATGGTTTGTCTATACATGGGATTTCTAGAATCTGAATTCATTTGGGGATCAATCAGGACATCTTGGATCAACACAACTGCAAAGAAAAAGGAAAAAATGATATACATAAAAAAATTAATAGAAGAAAAAATACAATGATGTTAAATTATTATTCTATATACTAAATTATATTCCCCGACAATGGTACCAAAAACATGACACACTCACAAAGTGATTTTTTACTCCCAAGTAGAAGAGTGTCGAAGTAATAAAATAACATGGTAAGTCCGGGGTTGATCCACAGAGAATAGATTTAGTAAAATAAAAAAATAATTCGAGTAAAAATAAAAAGGCTGAATTATTTGAAGTGATGAACAAATTTAAATTGGACTCCAACAATAAAATAGAATGTTGAGGTTAGAGGATCCACTCTTGATATTCAAATATAGAGAAATCTTACTTTTTATAATATATAAATTGTTATTATTATCCAATTAATTTACTTCAGGAATTAATTATGCCAAAACATCTAAAACTAGCCATAAAGGGAATAATAACTTTTTTCTATACAAGTCCACTTAGGTACTCAATTATGCCAAATATATAAAACCAGTCATCAAGACGGTAACATAGTTTGTCAATAATTAATCCAGATTACTGTAACGATCGGAAATTCTGACTACCGATACACTGTGAGATGGGGTGTCCCATAATATAAATTATGAATGGAAACATATACCCTTGTGAGATGACTATCGGTAAATTATTCGAGAGTCCGATATCAGATGTTACGAGGTTCCACTTCGGACACCCCATGGTATTTGGGCCGTAACTTTTTCATACGAACTTCAATTTTTACAAATTTTATATCATCGGAAATCTGAGATCAAGACCTACGACTTTTACGTTAAATACTATTCCAAATTCAGACTAGAAATAGGACAAAAATGTAAGTTAAATTTCGGATGAATAGTGACCAGGACCTAACTAGAAGATTCCATAACTTTCTCCAATATTCTGATTTCTTTTTTAAATTAAAACACTCCAAATTTAATCATTTTAGTCCCACTATAAATAGATATTATTCACTCATTCAAGAAAGGGGAAGAAGAGAAGAAAAATCGTGAAAAGAAGAGAGGATGGAGAGAAGAAGGAAGAGGGAAGAGAAAGAAAAAAATGGAGAAGGATAAAAAAAAACCATTCTCCAAGAACTTGAAGGAAGAAGAGCAAGTAAGTAGTGAAGATTTGAAGGGAGATGGAAATCAAGCAAAGTAAGGTAAGAATTGATCTTGACCCAAATTGTTGAGTATTGAATCTTGGTGTTTTGATGATTATTATGTGTTGGTGATTTGAATGAGATGATGAATGAGTGTTGATTGCATCTAGAAATGGTGATTGTGGAAAACTCTCACATTTTTAAATTTTGGTTATAAACTAATAGAGTGTATATAATAATTAAGAGTAAATATTGAGAATGATATTGTTGGTGTTGTAAAGGGCTGTTGAGGCTATTTGCTTGTGTGGTTTGTATTTGGGAAAGTATTGAACCAATTAAGTATGAAAGAATGGGTGTAAGACCAGAATTTGGTTGTGCCTCGCGACGCAGATAGCCTCGCATCGCGATGCGATCTAGGAAATTTCCCAGAAATATTTCTAGTGTATGTCGCGTCACGACGTACATGCTTCTGGACGATGCGTGTCATGATGCACAATGCCCTACATCGCGACTCAAGGTCAAACATTGTCCCAAATCAGTTTCAAAACATCCCAGTGTCACCCGAACAAATTAAGAGGTTATCCTATAAGCCTTGTATCAACTCATATGCTCTTATTACGTCTCGATATATATACGATACCCATAGAGTTATAATGCTTACTTTAATAAGTAAACCTCAGCCCAATTCCAAGTGCGTTTCTTAGTTCAAATTCTAATTTAGTTTATTCAATGTAGATTATCACATGAACCATAATTTTCTCAGCAAGCGAGTAATGCCAGCCAGATTCCAACCAGTGAGTGGACCTCTTTTCTTAAACTGACTTTATTTAACAGTTTTGATGACATATTTACATTTTCGTTTTTAGGGTGTTAGCCAATTTCTTTATCAGTTACAATTTATTCAGCATGATTAACAGATGATTTTAAATCTTAATTTCATGGTTTTTCGAGGCATGGGGAAAAATCCACCCCAATATGTAACTTGATACAGTTTGGAATTGACGGACAGAGAACATGTGCACATGTAGAGGACTGGGGGGACGGCGATACATAACACCCCCATATCATAGTTCAGGGCTAGGGGGACGGTGATACATAACGCCCTTAGACCCTAGTTTCTGGGTCAGATAGTAGCATGGATCAGCACTACCAGCTCTAGTTCAGTGACTTGGGGGATGGCGATACGTAATGCCCCAAGACCACCAGTTTTAGGGACAATAGTGGCATGTTTTGGGGGACGGTGATACGTAACGCCCCAAAGTTATGGATTTGCAATGCTGGCTCTAGTTAGGCGTATAGGGGGACGGCGATACGTAACTCCCATATACATCAAGTTTTTCAGAGATAAACCAGTTTTCAGTTACCAGATTTTCAGAAAATAGTTTTCAGAAATCAGGTTTTAGACACAGTTTTCAGAAATCCAGACTTTCAAAAGCAGTTTTCAGAAAGATAAGTTTTCGATAGAAACTCATAGAGATTTCATACAGAAAAAAAGGGTTTTTGTCATAAAATGGTTTCTTGAACTTTTGGTTTCAAAATCGAATGTTTTTATAACAGTATTTTAGTTTTTCGTCCACTCACTTAGATCGTATATCGATCTAACCCCCCACTCCTCATTTTTTTGTGCTTGCAGGTATTCTCAGAGGACGAGCTCGGGAGGGCGGATACTGATGAAGTCACTAGGGTTTGGAGTCCACCAGTCGAAGTCAGAAGAGTAAGAGTCCAGTTAGAGTCAGTCAGAAGTCATATATTAATCTTGAGTAATGTGAAAGTCATTGTAAACAAATGTTATTAAGTTTACAATCAAAATTATTGAGTTTGTATTCCTTGTTGATGAGTTGGGTGATGGTCCCATGTGTAAGTTCTTAATTAAGAAAAGAGTATTACCTTTGTTCGTGATTAGAGAGTCAGAGGATTATGGGGTTAGTATGGTTTATCCCCTGCCGGTAGCATCTCCCGAATCGGGGATGTTCAAAAGATGGTATCAGAGCAAGGTCTAGGAAGTCAGTGACTTCAGTGGGTAGAGTATTTGGGGTTCTGTATATCAAGTATGTCCGTGATACTCGTATACAAGACACTGCCTTTCCAGTATCCGATCCTCGAGTACGTCCTCAAAGTTCTATAGACAGGTTAGCAAGCTTTCCTAGATTATTCGAATAGCATTCCTTATGAGAATAATTATACTTTAGATCCAAGTTAAGAATCTTCTTGAAGTTATTTCGACCTAATACCAGAATTACAAATGAGGTATGAAACTAGACAGTAAGATTTTAAGAAAAATGTTGGGAAGCGGCCTCGAGTGCGCAGCGGAAAATTAAAAATTATGATGCCGCTATCCCTCTACTCAAAACCCATTTGTTTTGATTATTCTACAAGCCTAGGCATGTTACTATATATTCTAAGCATACAAACTCATAAAACATGCAAAGAACATAAATTTAAACATGCTAACTATCATAAGAACTCTAATTAAAATTAAAGAAAGAAAAAGACTTACTTGAACCGAAGACTTCTCCAGTCCTCCCTCCAATCTACAAGCTTTTCTCGAACTCAGCAAGCTCTTCCATATTCCAAAGAGCCACCCAAGTGTGTGGCCTCCAAAGGTGCACACACCAAAGCAAAAACTCAACGGCAAGACTACGCCTTGAGTGTACGGGTATTTTTCCCTTGGTGCTAGCCTAGGCAAATACCTCAAAACTTTTAACTTGAGATTCCTCTAGTCAATTAGACTTAAGGATCCTCAAAATCAGTGGCATACTCTTAAACTTTAGAGTCACTCACTTATATAAACCCAAGATATGAAAGGTTTTGGGGTAAAAATTTGTAAAGAATTCTTTGGGTTTATATAGGTGCTCCAAAGACAACAAAATTAATTAAGAATCTGATGTGGGATAAATGCTAATTTAATCTTAGCCATTAGATCTTAATTTAGTGGTTTAATGAGATTATAAAACCCTAATAAGAGTTTGGGCCGAATTGGAATTCAAAACAAATATTAAATAAAAAAATAAAAAAAGAAGCGCCATCTGCGCCCTTCTTATTTATTTATTCCAATTCCCAAAGTGACCCTATCGTCATTCTCCAATCCCTAAGCCACTATGGAACCTTATAAATGATCAGTTCAATAATTAAACACATTGAACCATTTATGAATAATTCCAACAGCAATCATATATGCTGTTAAATTTGTATTGTGCACTGTTAACCATTGATTTCGACTTTGTTGTGTGTGACCTTTTGGGTTCCTCTCAAGTTGGACATGAAATGAATCGTGATAATTTAATCGAACATAAATTATCCTCCGATCAGATGGTCGCTCGATTTCAATGACGAAGGTTGACATCTAGCAACATGTCAATGCCCCCAAATGATAAGGAAAGATATATACCAATTATGTATGCGATTTACATATGATACGGTCCTTTACCTTACTGTATCCCCACATTTTGACCTAGGGTACGGAAAGTGTCTACCCATATGGTCAAAGGTATGATACTGATAGTGTTATGAATCGTGCTAATCCAAGAATCTCACATGATTCTTCCGCTGCGGCCACAGTCTCAAGCACTGATCACACATATCAACCCGTGAACTGGAATACTGCTTTTATAAGAAAATATTATCCGAGAGAGTGGCGATTCTCTGTTGTATCTTTACAAACTTCATGTGTTTCAAAAAATGACCCAATCATACCCTTATGACCGGATCTTTTGAACCGGGGAAGGAGAATGTCAAAGTCATTTGATCCACACATAAGATTGTAAAGACCTAAAGTCTAAGGACTAGTCATACAATCGATACATGAAAGTTCTCACAGACACATGGGATAAACACTCCATGTGAAAAATTTGGGTGGTCAGTTCGATGGACACGAGCAACTCATGCATCCATAGGATACACCAAGTGAACGGATCTCCGCTAGTAGCCTATGAGATCGACTACCGCACTTAAGGGCGGATCATATCATCATGCTAGTCTTTCCGCTTTGTGAACGCACAAATTAATCACAAAACTATGACTAGGAACGTTTGAGAGTAATGATTCTCATAAGGCGTGGAAGCCATCATCTTATTACTCCAAGGGCTTTATTACAGTGTTTGATGATTCATATAATTTATGTAAGACATGTATAATAAAGATTGTCATTTTATTAATTAATGAAAATATTGCAAATACTTGTACATATAGCCCATCCACAAGTTGGGTATCGGGCATATCCCTAACAATCTCCCACTTACACTATAGCCAACTAGTATGAATCTGGACACCATACTCTCGGGTGTGCCTATCATGCTTTTGTTGAGTCAGCCCTTTAGTCAGAGAATCTGCAAGATTATCTTCTGTGGGTATTTTCTCTATAAAAAATTATTTTCTCTCAACAATCTCCTTGATGAGATGAAATCGCCTGAGTACATGCTTGGATTTCTGGTGGGACCTTGGTTCCTTTGATTGAGCAATGGCGCCCGTGTTGTCACAGTACATCGTGATACCATTCTTTATCGCGGGAAGCACTTCCAGCTCCGTGATGAACTTCTTTATCCTGACTGCTTCTTTAGCTGCCTCAGATGCTGTAATATACTCAGCTTTAGTGGTGGAGTCCGCTGTAGTTGACTACATTGAGCTTTTCCAACTGACAGCTCCGCCATTCAAAGTAAACAAATATCCTATTTGCGATCTGCTGTCATCCCTATCGGTCTGAAAGCTCGCATCACAGTAACCAATGACTTTTATCTTAGAACAATCCACCTCTAATGAGTTCTAATGTCTCCGCTGCACGCTGTCATTTACCTTTGAAGGGTAATTTGGTCATTTTACCAAGTAAACAAGACTCACAAGTTCCATAAGGTTCATATTTGAAGGGTCTGAAATACCCATCCTTATGTAGCTTAGTTAATCTTGTTTCATTGATATGACCTAAGCGACTATGCCATAGAAGTGATTCATTGAGATTATTCGAGTTAACGTTGTATATATTAGAGGTTGAACATTCTTTATTAGTTTGTAAGACATAGATACCATTATTCAAAATACTATCTCCATATTTTATTTCATTGAAATAAATAGAACATTCATTACAACTTATTAGGCATGAAAAGCCTTTATTACATATAGAAGAAATTGAATTGATGTTATTTACTAGAGAAGGTACATAAACACAATCTTCTAAGTCTAAAACTAAACCATTCGGCAAAACTAATGAATAAGTCCACACGCACAATGCAGCCAGTTTTGCTCCATTACCCATGCGTAAGTCAACATCCCCATGACGGAGCCCTGCACATTGTTACACAAGTGAGTCCCACAACCGGTGTCAAGCACCCAAGTAGAAGGTTCAGAGTTTTGAGAATATAGTTCAATCATATACAACATACCTGAAGCATTGGGCTTCTTGGCCTCTTGGGCTTCCCTAGATTCCTTGGCTTTCAAGGATCTGCAGTCTTTCTTCCAATGACCATTCTTTCCACAAAAGAAACATTTCCTCTTTCCCTTTTTCTTCTCCACCTTACCATTGGGCTTTAGGTGATCTGGAGCCTTGGCCTTGCCCTTATTTTTCTTTGGGCCTCGTGGATTAAGGTCCGTACCCGTAAGCATGACGGAGGTTTTAAGCTCCGGTTTCAAGTCATTCTCTGCTTGGCATTATCAGATTGTGCAATTCTGCTAAAGTAGCTTCGTTATTAGACAGATGAAACTGCATAATAAAGTTAGAGAAGTCTTTTGGTAAGGACTGAAGAATTAGATCGTGACCTATCTCATGATCCATGATGAACCCAAGGTTGGCCAATTTTTCAATGTGGCCAATCATCTTAAGCACATATCCACTAACAGATCATTCCTTATACCTTGTTTGGAATAAGGCACATGACACTTGGAATCTCACGGTATGAACGGAAGTTGCATACAACTCCTTCAAGTGAAAGATAATGGTTTGAGCATCCATATCTTCGTGAGCTTTCTGAAGTTCATCTGACATAAAGCCAAGCATTATGCAAACTGCTTGTTCATCATCATCGACGTGTTTCTTCCAAGCATCAAATGTATTTTGGTCAGCATCTTCTCCGGGTTCAGGAGGGAATGGTCTTTCAAGAACATAGAAAATATTTTCTTATCGTAAGATAATTTTAAGGTTTCTAAACCAATCATTGTAGTTGTCCCCTTTGAGCTTATGCTCATCAAGGATGGAACGAAGTGATATTCTGTTTGCCATTTGAATGTTTGTGAAATATTTTAACCCACTTGTTAAGAGAGAATGTTAAAATTAGGAATATATTTTCATTAATGTTTCATAATAACATGAGCTTTTAATATTATGAAGTTGCTCCCACTCAATTTTTTTTAAAATTTTAAGCAAATCGTATCAACCCCAATATGATGGATTTCTTTTGGGCAAGGATCCCATTATCATCATTTCACAACTCCAACTAGGGCCGGTCGTTACAAAATACGATAATTAGGTAGGTTCCCAACCAAATTATGATATAAATCACAATTCCTTGATCATTAGGTTGGGCAATCAAACATGCCATAACTTATGCTAGTCCTTATGGACACCCAATCTTTGCCACTAAGTTATATGACCACGCCTAAGGGTCGCTGTGTCTTATGACTCAGAAAAGTCAAACCATTGTTAATAGTATGATTTAGGGACAAACTGGTATTGGTCAGTCTGGTAAAGCCTAGTCCTGCCAATACGGTTTAAGCCCTTTGGGTCTATACTTTACAATGAGAGGCAAATTTTAGACTTAAATTATTATTGAGGATTTTAGCAAGTTTAAGTGAATAACTGTCAAATGGATTCCTCCATTGAAAATTCCCCAGAGGGAGGGTGGAGCGAACTCTCTTAAATACCCTTACCTCTTAGGCTCTCATTGCTTTGGTGACAGGAATAAACAATAGATCCTCCAAATTAGTCCAACACTTTAAATATGCTTTAAGGTAAACTTTGAGTAAATGATTATCCAGATGTTTTCACAGATTTTCCTTTTGGCTATAAAAAGGCAGTGAGTGAAGGAAGACACCAAATCATTATCTAACTCTAGTAATACCTTTGGTTAAATTAACTTTAGTTTGGAAAGTTTTATTAACGCCTTAGTCCCACCATACTTGTATCTTTTATAATGTCTTTTATTATAAAGAAGTGATTTATATTTATTAGCCTTAAAGGTAATAAATCTCTAAGTTCATCACAGAATAATTACTTAGCTAAGGGATAAGCAATACACTCTCTATTTCCTTAGAAAGTCTCTAGATGCTTGCACCCTAAAATAATCAAGACAATTCTAATCATACATAAAATCATCAAGCATATGAGTTTTAATATGTTGGAATTATTTTAGGCATTAAATAACTTTGATTAATATTTAATTATGATATTGTAATTTATTTTAATCAAATAAATTTACTATTCACATTTTTTACAGATAAGTGAACTTTAAATGAAATTTCACAATTCAAATCTTAACCAAATCATGCAAAACTTGTGCATAAAAGTATGTTCAGGGTGTTAGCTTTCCAACGAGCTTTTACACACCCAATTTCGAGTTCAAAAGAGAGAGAACTAATAAAAAAAATGACGCTCTGATACCACAGTTGGGAAGCGGCTGCGAGTGCGCAGCAGAAAATTAAAAATTATGATGCCATTATCCCCTTGCCTAAGACCCATTTGTTTTGATTATTCTACAAGCCTAGGCATGTTACTATATATTCTAAGCATAAAGACTCATAAAACATGCAAAGAACATAAACTTAAACATGCTAACTATCATAAGAACTCTAATTAAAATTAAAGAAAGAAAAAGACTTACTTGAACCGAAGACTTCTCCAGTCCTCCCTCCAATCTACAAGCTTTTCTCAAACTCAGCAAGCTCTTCCACATTCCAAAGAGCCACCCAACTGTGTGGCCTCCAAAGGTGCACACACCAAAGTAAAAACTCAACGGCAAGACTATGCCTTGAGTGCACGGGTATTTTTCCCTTGGTGCTAGCCTAGGCAAATACCTCAAAACTTTTAACTTGAGATTCCTCTAGTCAATTAGACTTAAGGATCCATAAAATCAGTGGCTTACTCTTAAACTTTAGAGTCACTCACTTATATAAACCCAAGATATGAAAGGTTTTGGTGTAAAAATTTGTAAAGAATTCTTTGGGTTTATATAGGTGCTCCAAAGAAAACAAAATTAATTAAGAATCCGATGTGGGATAAATGCTAATTTAATCTTAGCCATTGGATCTTAATTTAGTGGTTTAATGAGATTATAAAACCCTAATAAGAGTTTGGGCCGAATTGGAATCCAAAACAAATAATAAATAAAAAAATAAAAAAAATAAGCGCTATCTGCGCCCTTCTTATTTATTTATTCCAATTCCCAAAGTGACCCTATCGTCATTCTCCAATCCCTAAGCCACTATGGAACCTCATAAATGATCTGTTCAATAATTAAACACATTGAATCATTTATGAATAATTCCTACAGCAATCATATATGCTGTTAAATTTGTATTGTGCACTGTTAACCATTGATTTCGACTTTGTTGTGTGTGGCCTTTTGGGTTCCTCGCAAGTTGGACATGAAATGAATCGTGATAATTTAATCGAACATAAATTATCCTCCGATCAGATGGTCGTTCGATTTCAATGACGAAGGTTGACATCTAGCAACATGCCAATGCCCCCAAATGAGAAGGAAAGATATATACCTATTCTGTATGCGATTTACATATGATACGGTCCCTCGCCTCACTGTATCCCTACCATTTGACCTAGGGTACGGAAAGTGTCTACCCATATGGTCAAAGGTATGATGCTGATAGTGTCATGAATCGTGTTAATCCAAGAATCTCACATGATTATTCCGCTACAGCTGCAGTCTCAAGCACTGATCACACATATCAACCCGCGAACTGAATTACTGCTCTTATAAGAAAATATTATCCGAGAGAGTGGCGATTCTCTGTTGTATCTTTACAAACTTCATGTGTTTCAACAAATGACCCAATCATACCCTTATGACTGGATCTTTTGAACCGGGGAAGGAGAATGTCAAAGTCATTTGATCCACACATAAGATTGTAAAGACCTCAAGTCTAAGGACTAGTCATACAATCAATACATGAAAGTTCTCACAGACACATGGGATAAACACTCCATGTGAAAACTTTCGGTGGTCAGTTCGATGGACACGAGCAACTCATGCATCAATGTGATACACCAAGCATATGGATCATCACTAGTAGCCTATGAGATCGGCTACCGCACTTAAGGGCGGATCATATCATCATGCTAGTCTTTTCGCTTCGTGAACACCCAGATTATTCACAAAACTATGACTAGGAACATTTGAGAGTAATGATTCTCATAAGGCATGGAAGCCATCATCTTATTACTCCAATGGCTTTATTACAGTGTTTGATGATTCATATAATTTATGTAAGACACGTATAATAAAGATTTCCATTTTATTAATTAATGAAGATATTGCAAAAAATGTACATATAGCCCATACACAAGTTGGGTATAGGGCATATCCCTAACAAAAAATACCCAAGGGAATGGGGAAAAGAGTTATAAGAAAGGAAGGAGAGATGCGTAGATGTTTAAGCAGCTGAAGAAGAAGAAAGTAAGGAAACAGAAAGAAATAATGAAGTTCTATGGATAACAACCTAAGGAAATAGGAAAGAGAGAGGAAGTCAGAAAGATAAGCAAGGAAAGAAAAGGTAAGGAACAGATGATCTAAGTAACCAAAAACAGTAAATAGATAGAAGTATAGAATAAGATAATATGGGAGACACTAAAACATGGGATAGAGAAGATGAATATAACGAGTTTGAACAAGAGCAAAATATCGAATAAACCTAAGTAAAGTCTTTTCCTTCCAAATAAGATTCATTTCCTTCACAGAAAATCTTCCAAGTTGATTCAATAACTTTTGAACACTTTATATAGATAGTGAGTTCCCCGGAAAACTAAGAACAACTATAAGGCAAAAGAATTAAGAAATCAGGATTAGCTGTGGAGGCTTCTAATAGATGGGAGATACCATCAGGACGCAGAGATTCTAGGCTCCCCAAATCTAGGCCTACAAGCAAATAAGAGGAATAACATCAGGAAAACGACTAGTTACCCAAACCAATAAATTCACTAGATAAGGCTCCGATCTATCCAATCCTCACCACTCCGCGATGCAAACCAAAGAAGTTGTCTTGATGGAATCTAGCTCATACCTACCATATATGAGAAACAGACTCCATCAAGATACAATGTACAAGAACAAGGATACCGAAACCTATCAAGGCATTAGATGTTACCCTAGCTCTTACTAGCATGAATATAAGTCACCGTAACAAGCCTGACGAGAGTCCATTTTAAAAAAGGGAAGACCTTGAAAGATAGATCACCTAGAAAATGAATAAGGAAGTTTTGAGAAAGTAAATGAAAGAACTCAGTATAGTCCAAAGATCTAGACAAGTCAGCATGAGGCTTGCAGTACTAGTAGAAGTCCCCAGAATAAATCAAGCATAGTAAGTCCTACAGATCAGCTTAAAGCCAGTAGAAATTGGTGATAATATAACAGAATAGACCCGAGAGGTTATATCCATTTAAGAGCGACAATGAATCACCACTAGCAAGAGTAGAGAGATAAAATCTGAGAAATAGATAGAAGAACGAATCACCACTAGCCCATGTAGTACGGTGTAGAGCCAAGAGATAAAATCTGAAAATAGTAAGAAGGAAAATGAAGGTGGTAAGGAATTCAGCTTGTATAGTACCATAGGTAATATAGATTGGAGTTAACAATGAAAATAAGACATCGGAGTGGGTAATAAAAGAAAGAAATCCCAAGGCACGAATTAGACACTTAACTAGATGTGTGAGCATGTAACCATTCCCAACTTAGAACCAAGAGTTCAGATACGAAAGTAATTAAGAGGAAAGAAATTCAGAACACTTAGGCATGAAGTTAACATAACGAGAAGATAGTAGTGTAGAGAATTGATGATAGTTGTGTGGCCCCAAGACATGAAGTAGTTGATCAGACTATCATCAAGCTTAAGTGTCAAACAAAATACGTATCCACAGATTCCTATGGAAGATGTATGCTCACTCCTTAAACTAGGACCTAGTTAAGAGAATGATCAGTAAAGAAAAACAATTGACAGGCTAGACGAATCGTGAAATGACTAGAAAACCAAATCGATAAGTTCAATGAAACATTGATAAGAAGTCTGAGATAGAGTAGTACGATGCCTCAGTAAGATGAGCTAAGTCTGGAAGCCACCGTTGAAAAAAAAGAACCATTTGGAAGTAAAGACTTAGAAATATGAAGACACTAGGGAGAACAACTTTCAAGAATATGGTGAACAACTTATAAAGAATCTCATGATATTGAGAAGGAAAGACTAGGTAATGAATAGCACCTGAACCAAGAAACTTAGTAGAGATATCTTAAGCAATCAAAGATGATGAAGTTTCTAGGAAAATAAAGATATAAGGAGTTCAAAGAACTAAGATAAGTAGGAAAGTCAAGTAATAGAGCAAAGTTTAACAAGAAAAAAAATAGGCGGAAAATAGTAGGAGTTTGACAGAGTATGAACCTTATGGAGGTTCACAATAAAGGGTAATATTATCAGTAATTAAAAAACGAATTAGTAGTAGAATTGAAATATGAAATTCATATAACTCCTAGTTATAGTACTCTATTGCGGGAGCCAGCACCAGATATGTAAACAACCGAGCCATAAGTTTATAAGATGAGTAGCATAAGCAACCGCAACATGTATAGCTAGTGAAAACACACCAGCAGAAGACTCCAGGACAATCCCCACCCTCCCAACCCCTGTTAGACAACATCAGCAGAGATGGACATTGAGGGTTACCTTAAGAAATTCCCAGGAAGAAGTGGCAGTATAGTGATAAAAGACCAAAGCATAAAACCTTTAGAAACATTACCAGCACAGAATATGAAAGGAAATAGGTCTAAGTGAGCAATCTAGAATTGAAGTTATTAGATAAGACAATGAATAGAAGAAATACTAGTTAAGCAATGACAAGAATGTAAGAGAACAGTGTTAGACAAGACTAGAGATATGTGAGAATTAATACCCTTCAGATAAAGAGACATAGGTATAGGCCGAGAAAATAAGTTTACTATAGTATGAAAAATAATTAAGAGGAGGTATCTTAACATGCAATTAGGTATAGGAAACAAGTTGATAAAAAGGAACAACAATCAGATTCACAGTAACAAAGAGAGTAAGTACAAGAGTCATCGATAGACAGTACCAATAAGTTAGGAAGCCTAAATCCTTAAATAAGCAAAGATACTAGAACTTGAAGAAAGAAGTTCATAAGCAGTCTGAGCTCGGCGAGGAGAATATAAAGAGTAAGCAACTAAGATATGAGAAAGAATGTTCAAATCAAGTTAAACAAGTGCAGTTAAAAGAGTATCAAGTATTGTTAATAATGACAAGGACCACTTTCATAAACTTATCTATTCCGAAAAAAAGGAGCATGGGAAGCTTAACCATAAGTCACCAATATCTCTAGTGAGAGTAAAAGGTAATAGCTAAAGAGAACTTGATCAAATATAACCAAAGATTTAGAGAAAGGGATTTCCTTGGAGACAAAGAAGGTTGAGCACAACTAAAGGTTCAGAAATGAGGTAGTTCTGGATACCTAGCAAATATCTTATGAAACAAAAAACAAAGCAGTACTTCTTAGTAAGGAACTTCAATGATATTCGTTGAAGCTATGAATTCCGAAGTAGTAGTTTATCAAGTATGACATAAGGTTTGATGTATGAGTCAGATATTAAGAATGATGGAGAATGACATATGTCTACCAGTCAAGTGATAAATGATTAATCGGGCAGAGGCCTTCTAGATTTCCAAATCTTGACATTCTAGATTTAACATGATCGTCTCATTGTCCGGGTTATATAGTGTAGCACATGAAAAGACATCGATAAGTAGTATTATAAAGTGGATGCGATGAAGGAGATATGTATATAGTGAGTTAGAGCCTGTAGTTTATTAAGAACCACAAATCATGTGATCCACGATAAGATCCTAAGTTTAAAAAGGATTCGAGGATGAATCCTATTTAGGGGGGGGGGGAATTTATAACGACCGGAAATTCTAACTACCGATACACTGCGAGACGGGATGTCCCATAATATAAATTATGAATGGAAACATATAACCTTGTGAGATGACTATCAGTAAATTCTTTGAGAATCCGATATCAGATGTTACGATGTTCCACTTCAGACAGCCTATGGTATTTGGGCCATAACTTTATCATACGAACATCGATTTTTACGAATTTATATCGTCGGAAATCTGAGATCGAGACCTACGACTTTTAAGTTGAACATTTTTCCAGATTCAGACCAGTAATAGGTCAAAAATGCAAGTTAAATTTCGGATGAATAGTGACTAGGACCTAACTAGAAGATTCCATAACTTTCTCCAAAATTCTGATTTTTTTTAAAATTAAAACACTCCAAATTTAATCATTTTAGTCCCACTATAAATAGATACTATTCACTCATTCAAGAAAGGCGGAGAAGAGAAGAAAAACCGTGAAAAGAAGAGAGGAGGGAAAGAAGAAGGAAAAAGAGAATAAGGAAGAGAGAAGAGAAAGAAGAACATGGAGAAGGATGGAAAAAACCATTCTCCAAGAACTTGAAGGAAGAAGAGCAAGTAGTGAAGATTTGAAGGGAGATGGAAATCAAGCAAAGTAATGTAAGAAATGATCTTGACCAAAATTATTGAGTATTGAATCTTGGTGTTTTGATGATTATTATGTGTTGGTGATTTGAATGAGATGATGAATAAGTGTTGATTTTATCTAGAAATGGTGATTGTGGAAAACTCTCACATTTTTAAATTTGGTTATAAACTAAAAGAGTGTATAGAATGATTAAGAGTAAATATTGAGAGTGATATTGTTGGTGTTTTGAAGGGCTGTTGAGGCTATTTGCTTGTGTGGTTTGTATGGGGGAAAATATTGAACCAATTAAGTATGAAAGAATGGGTGTAAGACCAGAATTTGGTCGTGCGTTGCGACGTAGATAGCCTCGCATCATGACGTGATCTGGGAAATTTCCCAGAAATGTTTCTGGGGTATGTCGTGTCGTGACGCACATGCTTTTAGACAACACGTGTTGCGACGCGCAATGCCCTACGTCACGATGCAAGGTCAAATATTATCCCAAATCAGTTTCAAACCATCCCAGTGTCACCCGAACGCATTAAGAGGTTACCCTATAAGCCTCGTATCAACTTGTATGCACTTATTACGTCTCGATATGTATACGATACCCATAGAGTGGTAATTCTTACTTGAATAAGAAAACCTCAGCCCAATTCCAAGTGCGTTTCTTAGTTCAAATTCTAATTCAGTTTATTCAATGTAGATCATCACAGGAATCAGAGTTTTCTCATCAAGCGAGCAATGCCAGCCAGATTCCAACCAGTGAGTGGACCTCTTTTCTCAAACTGACTTTATTTAATAGTTTTTATGACAAACTTACTTTTTCATTTTTAGGGCGTTGGCCAATTTCTTTATCAGTTATAGTTTATTAAGCATGATTAACAGATGATTTAGAAAAAAAATGTTTTTAAAGCATGATTTCATGGTTTTTCGGGGCATGAGGGAAAAAACCCACCCTAGTATGTAACTTGATACAGTTTGGAATTGACGGACAGAGAACATGTGCACATGTAGATGACTGGATAGACAGCGATACGTAAAGCCCCCAGATCCTAGTTCAGGGCTAGGGGGACGGCGATATGTAACACCCCTAAATCCTAGTTTCAGGGTCAGGTAGTATCATGGATCATCACTATCGGCTCTAGTTCAGTGGCTTGGGGGACGGCGATACTTAACGCCCCAAGACCACCAGTTTCAGGGACAGTAGTGGCATGCTTTGAGGGATAGCGATACGTAACGCCCCAAAGTTATGGATTTGCACTAATGGCTCTAGTTAGGCATATGAGGGGACGGCGATATGTAATGCCCCCATACGTCAAGTATTTCAGAGACAGACCAATTTTCAATTACTAGATTTTCAGAAAACAATTTTCAGAAATCAGATTTTAGACACAGTTTTCAGAAAATCTAGACTTTCAAAAGCAGATTTAATAAAGATAAGTTTTCGGAAGAAACTCAGAGATTTCAGACAGAAAAAGAGTTTTTGGTATAAAACGGTTTCTTGAACTTTTGGTTTCAGAATCAAATGTTTTTATAATAGTATTTTAGTTTTTCGTCCACTCACTTAGATCGTACATCGATCTAACCCCCCACTCCCAATTTTTCTGTGCTTGCAAGTATTCTCGGAGGATGAACTCGGGAGGGTGGATACTGATGTAGTCACTAGGCTTTGGAGTCCACCACTCGAAGTCAGAAGAGTAAGAGTCCAATCAGAGTCAGTCAGAAGTCATGTATTAATCTTGAGTAATGTGAAAGTCATTGTAAACAAATGTTATTAAGTTTACAGTCATAATTATTGAGTTTGTATTTCATGTTGATGAGTTTGGCGATGGTCCCATGTGTAAGGTTTTAATTAAGAAAAGAGTATTATATTTGTTCGTGATTAGAGAGTCAGAGGCTGATGGGGTTAGTACGATCTATCCCCTGCCGGTAGTATCTCCCGGATCATGGATTCTACAATTATTGAGGAAAAGAGTTTTGAGCATCCTCTATTTATAGAGGATGCTCTACATATTCAACAATTGCAAATGCAATTGTTGAAGTCATTTGCATGTTGAGGTGACCATCAAACGAAAGATGGATGGCAACCCTCCACCATATTTTGTTCTTTTTTTTGTCTTTAAGAATTACATATAGCAGACTTTGAATTTTCATCAATTTCGGCCTTCAAAACATTAGAACAAGAAACTCTTGTAAACAGAAAAGTTGTAGATATTTGAGTCTTCTTCATCTGGATCTAGAATCGCCTCAATCTGATATCGGAGTAAAATATTATGGTCAAAATATGAATATTGCGCATGTTTGGAATTTTCGAAATTGTACACTGTTAGAACGCCCTATAAAGTTTCTTCCCTCAAAATCCAAATATCACGTACATTTTTCTAGTTATGCATCCAATTTATTATTTCACCTACATAAGAAATAAAAATCATAATAAAAATATATAAAATATAGATTTAATTATTATTTACAAATGTGCTAAATTAAAGGGGATTAATGAGACTATAAAATGATTAGTTTTCCTCTTAATAAATGTACATTTTCTAGTGTTCATTATCAACAATTAATGCATGATCATTTAATAATAATGAATGCTCATTTTTGATCAATTTATGCTTCTTTCTAAGTAAATCATACAATTCATGTAATTCAGTAAATATGTCAAGCAATTATTCATATTCAAGAGAATCATATACCTTTTCTTCATCATTTTTATCTAGATCATCAATAGCCATAAAAGCTAGATTTGTTCTCCCATAAATCTCCTCCTCGAATGAGCTAGTGTCACTATCGCTCCAAGTTGCCTTCATTGCTTTCTTTTTGAATTTTCCTTTGAATTTTCTCATTGGGCAATCAGCAACCACATGATCCGACTTTTCACACTCATAGTAAATTATTTTGTCTTTCTTGTGCTTCCATAGCCAAAACTCTTCTTTCTTCTCATCCATCCGAGATTATCCTTTAGAATTTTTGATTTAAGGAACTTCTTGAACTTCTTAGTCAAGTGTGTCAACTCATCATCACTATCTTCTTCTTCATCACTTGTGTTAGCATCAATCCATTTTCTTACAAATGACTTAAAGCCTATTTTCTTTTTATTCTCTTATTCTTTTCCCCTTAAATCCATTTTGAACTCCAACTCATATTCCAATAAGTTTCCTACCAAATCATCCAATTTCAAATTGTTGATATTATTTGATTCCTTGATGGAGGAAGTGCAAATCGTATACTCTATAAAGAGTGACCTAAGAATTTTCTTCACTTGATTGCTAGAGTCAATATTTTTCCCCAAAGCGGTAAGTTGATTCACAATCATTGTGAACCTAGAAATCATATGCTCAATATCTTCACCGACTTCCATTTTGAAGTTATCCAACTCGCACATAAACCAGTTGATCTTTGACTCCTTGACTTGGCTTGTGCCCTCATTGACCATTTCCAAAGACTTCCACAATTCATATGCATTTTCAAACTCCGGAAGCTTGTTAATTTGACTCCGATCAATTTCACAAAGAAGATGCTTGAGTGCCTTAGTATTTAAGGAGGCTTGCATCTATTCCTCATCGGTCCATTCAAAATGAAGCTTTGGAAACTCCACACCATTACTATAATTCTTCATAGATATTTTTGTTCCTTGTGGGATCACTTTGAAGGATTGCACATCAACAGCCAGAAGGTAGTTTAAAATCCTCATATTCCAATAGTTTGTAGAGGCCATGATCTATTCTCGGATGGTTAGGACATTTTTGAGAAAACCTCTCTCCGATACCAATTGAAATTACCTATCAGCACACAATAAACACAACTCTCTATACCCAAGAGGTGGGTGAATAGGGTAATAGCCTAATATTATGGAAATAAAAAATTCTTGCCATTTTTATGGTACTAAGCTTGTAGCTTTATCAATTAATGTTATTAATCAATTTCTCAATCACATGTTATGTTAAATAATATGGAAAGATAATATTAAGCTTGCGATAAAATAAAGAGATAGAGTTAGAGAAATTAACACCGGTGATTGTAACACCCCACTAGAGGCAGGATGCTAGTGACAAGAGACATGATTGACCCATCTCCATAAGCCTCCAAATTTACAGAAAAACGAACATGATGTGTCCTAAAATAGGACAACCTAGAACAAAGTCCCGCATCAAAATGGAACATGAAATAAACATCAAACATATAAAAGTACCTCAGGTCCACTCAAAACACATCAAACTTAAAATCAACACTTAAAGGCTCCGTGCCCACAAAATCAATCAACATTCAAGGGCTCCGTGCCCACAACTATTGGGGTCATGCGCAGCGAAAGGCGCGGTACGGGCTGTTGGACAATTATGACCCATAGCGTCACTATTTGTACAGATCATGGTGTTGTTGTACAAATTAATTATGTGACAATGAGATTGCACTCTAATCATTTGTGATTAGATCACCTAGATGTATAAATGATAGGAGGTCCCTATGATTAGTTCCTGGATTGAGATGATATGAGACAGTATCAGTCCACGAAGGATTAATCATTAAATATCCCTAGTCATAGTATTATCGAGACTGGACATCGATAATGCGGAATAGACTAGTATTACACTTGTGCGTGTTATGTGAGATCATAACGGCATAGTTCTCATATATTTGGGTATAAGATACTCATGCAAGTGTAATAGGAGGTTGTGTTTTACCGATGGTACGGAAAACAGCTTCGCTCTGGATAGACCCCTCGGAATTCCATTGGTAGTATGACTATGTGTCTATGGAAGTCCGAATTCAGGGTAGGTGTATTTGGTCTTAACCTGAGACTTGCATCGCTAATACTTGCGACAATCGGTATGCTTTAGTTTTGGTCGTCCAGAGCTTTAATAGGTTCTGAGTACGCCTCTGCTAGGTATATCGAGAATCGTAGTGTATTGGGTCTGATGTCAAGACGGAAGTATCACTCCAGTCATAGTGGAGATGATGTCACATAGGATACGGTACTAGTGCTCTTAAGTACTGCAGTCATCGAGATATTATAACTAGGTCATGTATGTCCGATTATAGAGACTAGTTACCAGACATCCGACATGTGCTTCGTACGGGGCAGACACATTCCAGCCCCAGGCCTAGCACATGACAATCTGATACTGGATCGCAATACGCAATACTACGTATACTACGCCTGACATAAATTATATATTCCAGTAAGAATATTTTTGGAGAATTGGGTAGACACGGTGCTTTGCTAGAAGCCAACCATGTCTTGTAAATCGGTAAGCACGTGGTACGAGGTACGCACGTATTCGGATAATCCGATGACCGTATTTACTGCCAACATATCCAGGGATCTCTTGGGTCGCTTCCCAAAGATTCACCGATGACAGTTGATTTAAATTAGAATTAATCTGGGATTAATTAAGAGAGAGAATTAATCTGGGATTAATTAAGATGGAGAAAATTAATCTGGGATTAATTAAGGTATTATTTAATCTGGGATTAAATGTGTTCGAAAAGAGAGAACGCGATTAATTTGGAATTTATCGGTAAAATAAATTTAATAGTTAAATTTGATTTTTCTATTTAATTTATTCGTATGGGCTAAAATTAATATATCAGATATATTAATATTAATTGGATTTCATTATGAAATTAAAGTTGGACTTTAATGGGAATGAACGAATTAATTTAGAATTAATTCGTAGATGACGTTCGTAATATATTTGCGAGGCATCGTTATTTAATTAAATTAGATTTAATTATTTAGCGACGAAAGTTCGTTTAATCGGATTAAACGGAACCGCGCCGCGGCAAATGTTCGTAGAGACATTTTGAGTTTTGAATTCAAAATGGTGGGGCCCACTTCACACAAGTCACACATGTGAAGTGGTGGTTGGAAAGTGGTTGGCATTTATGCCAAAACCACTTACTTTCCAACTACTTGGTTTAGGGGAAACTAAATTACCCCAACTACATGGTTTTGGTGAAAAGGGTAAAAACCCTTTAACAAAACCCTAGCTCTCTCTCTTCACACTTGTGTAACACAACACTTGATAAATTGGAAACCCTAATCCTCTCCTCCATGGGCGTGAGCTTCATCCTTGCAAATGGGCGTGAGCTTCTTGTCTTCCTCTCTTTGATTTTGTGGCAAAATCAACAAAGCTAGCACTTGGAGAAATCAACTAAGGTGATAGGGAAACTACTTCAAGAGTTGGAATCATCACTTGAAGCTTGGAATCAACAAAGGAAGGATCTTGGAGATCTTCAACTCAAAGCTTGGAATCAACAAAGGAAGCATCTTGGATCTTGGATCTTCTTCTCAAAATCTTAAAAGCCAAATCCGTTCATTGTAAGTATATCCCGCAACTTATTTTGAATTTGTGAACATGTTTTCATGCTTATTAGATCCTTGGCATGTTCTAGGAACACTAACAATGGTATCAAGAGCCAATTTTAAGCATGAAAATTTTAGGGTTCATGAGACTAAAATTTGGGGCTTTTATGTTTTGAGCATGATTTCTTCAAATTGATGATTTGAGCATGCTTACAATATGATAACTTAGAGTTATGCATGATTAGATTTGAAACAAATCAAAAGAATCAAAAATTAAAAAAATTTTAAGATGGCCGAATTTGACAGTGAATAAACTGCAGATTTTTTGATTTTTTGAAGCATATTGGATGTGTTTAAATGCTAGTTTAAATGTTGATTGTTGGTTTGATTGGATTAGAATCAAAGTCAATTATGTTTATGTTAAAATCAAAGAGCATGTTGAGCATGAAATGATGAATTTTGGATTCAATTTGTGTCAAGCATGGGATGATAATTTTTGGCTTAATTTTTTGTTGAGCATGAATTTATGGATTAAGCATGATTAATTAAGTTAATTGGTATTTTGGAAAAATTGAATTTAATTAATTAATTATGGCTAATACACATTAATTAAAGTAATTGTGATATTTGGAATATTATAATTATGTTAATAAGCCTTTAATTATGAATTGGGCTAAAAGTGTGTATTTGGGCTTAATGGGCTTGGTTTGACTAAGTTTGGTTTTGGACTTTTGGATTGGATCCAATTGGGCCTAAAACCAATTCCATAAAGTCTGAATACATCACTTGGCCCTTTAAAGAATTTAATTGGGCCTAATGGACCTAAATTAATTTGTAGGCAATATGGTGATTCCTATTGGGCCTTGGCATTTTGGGTTTGATCCATTATGGCCAAAGCCCATGCCTTAAGAATTAATTAAAAGCCCATTGGACTTGAATTAAATTGACATTGGATGTTATTGGGCCTTTGAGACCCATTAAGATTGGATTTGGAATCCAAGTCTTTAAGGCTTATAAGTAAGTGTAAATATTTAATTTGGAATTAAATTTGGAATTAGTATTGAATACAAATAAATTGGATTTAAAGTTGTAGTTCAATATAATTCAAGAATACTTACTTTGAGTATTTATTCTTAAACGAGTTTGACTCACACAAATCAAATCGTTGTATGAACATTATATGGTCATTAATTCAAAGATAAATTAATTGGATTAGATTGATTGAATAACATGATTTGTATGAATACATGAATGTGTTGTATGAATAATGTATATCGGATGGATATTAGAAGGGCAATGGCAGTTTTGGAAATTGTTGTAATAAGTTTAGAATTTATTAAATTGGACCTACGTGTCCAGCCTTTTATCTCCTTTCTCATTGTATTTCTCTTCTCACCTATTCCCCTCAATGTAAATGAGGTTTCTTTATTGTATTTTGTAATTGGGTAGAAGTTAGAATAGTTCTAGCCGGGGAGAGGAAAGGGGGTGATTTGTTCTAGGAACAATTTGTGAGATATCCATCCGCATATCATTATTAATTTATTTATTTATACGCGCTTTATTATGTATTTAGAATGCATTTTTAAGGGTGTATGATGATGAGACCTTAACAAAGATAATAAATTGGTTGCCAATTTGCACGCGAAAAACCCTCACAACATATTAAGCGTTTTTCCTTCCATTGAGTGATTATTACTCAAGATCCAAAGTTGGCATTGGTTTGTTGGCCAAAGTCAAGACCTTTGTCAATTGCGGATGTGTTTGAATCATGAGAGTTTTGTTCCATATCGGTGTCTTGTCCAAGTTGTGATTTGTTGGCCAAAGTCAAGATCACTTCTTGTCCATCGACATTGATTACGAAGCTTTCCATGTCAATGGGTTTCGCTTAACTGGGATCATTAAGTTTGTTGTGCCAAAGCCAAGGCTTAGTTGATTCAGAGGAAAAAGGTTAGGTAATATATTCGATATATTGGCATATATAAGATATATGTTTCGGACTTGGATGTCCACCTACTGGATCTAGGAATTGGATGAGATCCAATTGATCTTTGAGATCTACCTAGTTAAATATCATACAGCTTGTTGGCCAAAGTCAAGGTTGTGTGTTATTTAACGGGATCCTAGCCCACTAGGAAACTGGGTTTCCCGAGTACTCGACAGAGGGTTAGAGGCTCGCCGAAAAATAGTGGGAGGCGAGAATTAAATTTGCAATATTCGTTTAATTACTTGCCATATGCGCTCAATCAAATATCATTCGTCAAATATATATTAGTTGGACTAATATTTAATTGTTGTTTTAAAAAACAGTTAGACTGTAATTCAAACTATTCAATTAATGGTTGATTTTATAATTGATTATAGTAATCAATATAATTGAATTAACCAATTTAATTATAATTGATTAAATGGTTGGACCATAGTAATCATTATATTAAATAGTACCTGAAATCGGACTATTAGAATCAAGATTAAATTGAAAGATTAGTGTTTAAAACATTATCCTAGGGAAAATGTGTTTAGACGACTTTAATTTTCAAATTGGGAATAAAATTTCAGGATGATCCTGGAAACTAATAAGTTACTTTATTTGATAAAATAACATATTAGGCCTAAGCCCAGAGTTAAGCAAATAGTAGAGCATGATCTTTGGAAGATTCATGTGATGATAACTTTAGTGCTTAATTCATTATACTTGTCATAATGACTCCTTAATTTCTTAATCAGAACTAAGGATTAGATCTTTAAAGTATGATAATGAAATTGAAGGATCTTCATAGATCTATTCTTAGATCTTAGAAGTATTAAATTGCAATAAACAACTCTTGGAGAGTTAATAACTATTCTCAAGGAGACCAAAGTCAAAGTTTGCAATAAGGCAAGTAGCGCAAGGCGCATCTTACTTCGATATTCTAGAAGGCCAAGGCTTGGCCAAAGACTTCTGGAATGTGAAAAGGGCAAAGGCAAAATCATTATAATCTTCTAGGAAGATAAAAGACATATCCCAAGATGTCTGCCTAAATTGTGGCAAACGGGGTCATTGAAGCGTGACTGCCGTATGGACAAAGCAGACAAGAAGGAATTGAAGACTAGCAAGGCTCTGACTTCAAATATGTTTGTCAAACATTATGTTCACTACTAGTATTAAAATTAGATTTTGAATACTTAGTGTGGTACATAAAATATATGTATTGATGTTCAGAATCTGTTTTGAACAGGATACTGACATCATTTGAGATTAATCTGTGAATCGGAAACGGGACAACAATCGTTGTTTCAACCGTAGATACCTAAGTTTAGGAACTACCCTTCGGGTATGTACTTAAATTAGGAAACTGTTAAAATATAACTAGTTTGACTAGAAATAATATCTCTATATCGTGTATAACTCGTTGCGAGTATACCTTTATATTCTAGAACATTAAAGTGTTTTATTTTATAAAGATGATATTGAGATAAACACATTAGATGTGAACAACAGTATTTATATTTTGAATATAAATAAATCTCAAACATATAACATGACAAACAAGTAGCTCAAACTGATTTGATCAGATAAGACTTATTTGTGGCAGTGTTGTCTAGGACACATTAAACAAGACTCGTATATCCACACTTTTGAAGAGTGGATACTAGGACGGATTTGATTTCATTCAAATGAAGTCTATGAATCTAGTTTATTAGGCAAAGTGCCTAAAACACCTTTACTTGGTAGAAATATAAATGCCACCGATCTATTAGCCCTCGTTCATAGTGACGTAAGTGGGCCCATATCTAGCTAGGCTAAATATGAAAATAAATGTTTCGTGACCTTTGCAGATGTGGCATCTCGTTATGGTTATGTGTTTCTTATGAAGCACGAATAAGAAACTTTTAGAGTTTCGACACGAAGTAGACAAATAGATCGGCTAAAGTATTAAAACATCACGATTTGACCATGATGAAAATACTTAAGCAATGAGTTTCTCATATACTTGAAAGAGTATAGTATTCTTTCAATGAGGACTCCTCCTGGAACACGTCAATTTGACGGTGTGTCCGAACGGAGAAACCGAATTTTGTTGGACATGATAAGGTTAATCATGAGTCGCTAAAAGCTACCATTTTCCTTCAAAAGGGATAAGCATTAACAGTGCAATACTTATTTTGAATAAGGTTCCATAAAAATCTGTTTGACAGATTTCATATTAGATATAAACAGGAAAGAAACTGGGCTTTCTCACTCCTGATGATTTGGGAATGCTAGTCATACGTTTGGATGATACCAAACTAGAACCCAAATTGGATAAGTGCCTAATATAATTGGTTATCCTAAGGAAACCAAAGTATAGTACTTATACAACTCACTAGAGAACAATGTAATTGTTGCTCACCATGCGGTTTTCCTAAGAGAAATACCGGTATGCAGTGGTAAGTGGGAGGATAGTAAAACTCGATGAAAATCAGAGTAATACTGTTCAAGGCACCTAGTCCTTAATGGAACACAAACAGTTCATCAAGGATGAAACTGTACCAGTAATCTTCGAATACACAAGAACCGCGTAGGTCGGAGAGAGTCAGAAAACAACCTGGGGTATGGGTTTCTGATCTCACCTCATAAAGATGTCAATCTTATTGAGGAATACGAACTGACTACGTATAAGGAAGTGATACAAGGTATCGACTCCCTATTATGGCAAAGTGCCATGAGTCCAAAATGGATTCCATATATAACAACTACGTTTGGACACTAGTTGTTGTACCACAAGGCATTGTGCCTATTGGTACTATATAAGTCTTCAAGGAAGACATACATGGAAGGCAACATACCAACGTACTATGCTAGGCTTGTAGCGAAAAGGTATCGTTATCAACATTGTGTTGATTACAACGAAATCTTTATCTGTTGCCACGTTAAATCCATTTGGATAATGCTTGCTGATTCTGCATGTTTCATTCATGAAATATGGCAGCTGAACGTCAAAATCGCTTTCCTTAAACGGAAACCTCTTTGGAGGATATTTACAACATCCTGACGATTTTGTCGTATCAAAACTAGCAAACAAGGTTTGCAGGTTATTCGATCCATGTATGGATTGGAGTAAGCATTGGGTTCTTGGAACTATCGTTTTGATGTAATCATAATGGTGTATGATTTGATTCAAAACAAATATGATTCTTGTGTATATAAGGAGATTAGTGGGAGCACTGACAATGATGTCCTAAATAATGATGATATGCCATTTCTTGGAAATGATATTCCCATATTACAATCGGTGAAAGCTTGGCTTTTATGAAAATTCTCCGTAGAATTCTTGGGAGAAACAACCTTTATTTTAGGAATAAAGATCTACTAGGATAGATTTGAAGTTGTTAACAATCACTAAGAACTCGTACATTAAAATAAATGTACGTGACCTGGTGTCTCATATGTTTTGAGCATATGGAGTCACAAACAGGTCAATCCAAGTGATAGTCACTGGATTGATATTAAGAACATCCGTTAGTATCTTCGAGAACTAAGGATGATGTCTTATACTATGGAGATGGAAAACTTGAAGTGACTGGGATCACTGTAGCAAGTTTCCTAACCGATAAAATGACTTAAGTCACTAAACGGTACTATACAGTTTGAATAACGGAAAAGTGACCTGAAAATCTTCCAAGCAAGATACTGTTACTGAATAAACAACAAATGCGGGTTATTGCTGCAGCTGAGGCAACAATAGAAGCCATCTGGGTCCATATCAAATCTAATTAGATTAGATATAGTTCTGTTAGCAGCTGAGCTAGGCGTCAGCACAAGCTAAAGAATTAATGGTCTCATCAACGATCCAGATATATACTTCAACTATTTATCTGATTCGTTCGGATCATACATCGTGGCGATGCGATGAATGAATAAATCGCATCAGAAGATAATCATACAAATCCGCTGACGAAAGCCTTTCCTCAGCAATTTGAGCGAACCGTGCATAGTTTGGGTGTAAGACACTCGAGTGACTGGCTATAGGCCAAGTGGGAGATTGTTGGACAGTTATGACCCATAGCGTCACTATTTGTACAGATCATGGTGTTGTTGTACAAATTAACTATGTGACAATGAGATTGCACTCTAATCATTTGTGATTAGATCACCTAGATGTATAAATGATAGGAGGTCCCTATGATTAGTTCCTGGATTGAGATGATATGAGACAGTATCAGTCCACGAAGGATTAATCATTAAATATCCCTAGTCGTTGTATTATCGAGACTGGATATCGATAATGCGGAATAGACTAGTATTACACTTGTGCGTGTTATGTGAGATCATAACGGCATAGTTCTCATATATTTGGGTATAGGATACTCATGCAAGTGTAATAGGAGGTTTTGTTTTACCGATGGTACGGAAAACAGCTTCGCTCTGGATAAACCCCTCGGAATTCCATTGGTAGTATGACTATGTGTCTATGGAAGTCCGAATTCAGGGTAGGTGTATTTGGTCTTAACCTGAGACTTGCATCGCTAATACTTGCGACAATCGGTATGCTTTAGTTTTGGTCGTCCAGGGCTTTAACAGGTTCTGAGTACGCCTCTGCTAGGTATATCGAGAATCGTAGTGTATTGGGTGTGATGTCAAGACGGAAGTATCACTCCAGTCATAGTGGAGATGATGTCACATAGGATACGGTACTAGTGCTCTTAAGTACTGCAGTCATCGGGATATTATAACTAGGTCATGTATGTCCGATTATAGAGACTAGTTACCAGACATCGGACATGTGCTTCGTACGGGGCAGACACATTCCAGCCCCAGGCCTAGCACGTGACAATCCGATACTGGATCGCAATACGCAATACTACGTATACTACCCCTGACATAGATTATATATTCCAGTAAGAATATTTCTGGAGAATTGGGTAGACACGGTGCTTTGCTAGAAGCCAACCATGTCTTGTAAATCGTTAAGCACGTGGTACGAGGTACGCACGTATTCGGATAATCCGATGATCGTATTTTCTGCCAACATATCCAGGGATCTCTTGGGTCGCTTCCCAAAGATTCACCGATGACAGTTGATTTAAATTAGAATTAATCTGGGATTAATTAAGAGAGAGAATTAATCTGGGAATAATTAAGATGGAGAAAATTAATCTGGGATTAATTGAGGTATTATTTAATCTGGGATTAAATATGTTCGAAAAGAGAGAACGCAATTAATTTGGAATTTATCGGTAAAATAAATTTAATAGTTAAATTTGATTTTTCTATTTAATTTATTCGTATGGGCTAAAATTAATATATCGGATATATTAATATGAATTGGATTTCATTATGAAATTAAAGTTGGACTTTAATGGGAATGAACGAATTAATTTAGAATTAATTCGTAGATGACGTTCGTAATATATTTGCGAGGCATCGTTATTTAATTAAATTAGATTTAATTATTTAGCGACGAAAGTTCGTTTAATCGGATTAAACGGAACCGCGCCGCGGCAAATGTTCGTAGAGACATTTTGAGTGGTGGTTGGAAAGTGGTTGGCATTTATGCTAAAACCACTTACTTTCCAACTACTTGGTTTAGGTGAAACCAAATTACCCCAACTACATGGTTTTGGTGAAAATGGTAAAAACCCTTTAACAAAACCCTAGCTCTCTCTCTTCACACTTGTGTAACACAACACTTGATAAATTGGAAACCCTAATCCTCTCCTCCATGGGCGTGAGCTTCATCCTTGCAAATGGGCGTGAGCTTCTTGTCTTCCTCTCTTTGATTTTGTGGCAAAATCAACAAAGCTAGCACTTGGAGAAATCAACTAAGGTGATAGGGAAACTACTTCAAGAGTTGGAATCATCACTTGAAGCTTGGAATCAACAAAGGAAGGATCTTGGAGATCTTCAACTCAAAGCTTGGAATCAACAAAGGAAGCATCTTGGATCTTGGATCTTCTTCTCAAAATCTTAAAAGCCAAATCCGTTCATTGTAAGTATATTCCGCAACTTATTTTGAATTTGTGAACATGTTTTCATGCTTATTAGATCCTTGGCATGTTCTAGGAACACTAACACGGGCGAAATCGTAACTTTAAAAATTTTAAACTTATGGAATAAATTATTCAATATCAAATATGAATAATTCATTCATATTTCACCTAAACGTATTATATCTGATATCAAAAAATGACAAAAATAATTTAGAAAACATCGCGAAACTTTTACGAAAATATTTTTCGGTAAAACAGTATAAAACACGTTTTTACCCGAACCAACCAACCAATATACATGGGGGATGCCCAGGTCAGCCCCAATATTACTTGGGTAGTTCAAGGGCTATCCGAACAGTGACTAATTCACTGTTTGGACAGTCATTACCCGGTAAGCCCGAAACTCGCCCGGTAACGCTGTTTTTCACCGTTTTAGTATATTTTCACTTCAAAATAATTTCCGGCAATTATGCCAATGCCCAATACACATCCAGTACATTCAAATAACATATTTTTCATAAAAAAAATTTCCAGAATTTCCAGATCTGATATGGGTGCAAAAATTATCATTTTTCAAACTTTAAATCCATTTTTCTCAACATTAATCCTATTAATATTTACACTAGTCAAAGCCACCACCAATGAAGAATTCAAGAATAATTCTAGGTATTACAAGAGTGGTCATAACACTCTAGAATGACAACTCATCATATGACAAAATTGAAATAATATTACACTAATATTACTCAATCTTACTTCACACATGCATCTAACCACCAAATCCATCAACCAAATCAAAAAGGCCCAAATTTTAGAGAGTAAAGAATCTTTATAACATAAAGAATACAAGCAAGAAAAATAAAAATAATTTTCTAAGCTAAAGAAATTTAAAGATTACCTTAATATTTCAAAATCTAATTTAACTTTGTTATTGTTGGTATACTTCCTCTCTAAAATCCTTGGAAAGCTTTTTATGATATTTGGAGGCCAGGTTTTTCATTCTAAGAAAAGGAAAAATAAATTTCCCTTATATATCATGTAATGGGGGAAATTGCGGAGCTATTTTTGTCAAAGGAAAATTTTCGTTTAACCAAAAATAAAAATCAAGAAAAAGTTATAAAATCCAATTTGATAACTATTACCTTTAACCATAAATGTAAATAAGTCAAATATTTACACTATAATCATTTCCTAACGTAAATATGACTTTAGATATTATTATTTTAATTATTTTAATTATTTAACAATTAAATAATTAATATCTAAATAATTATTTAACAATTAATTATTTAAATATATGTATCATATTTACTTCAGCTAATCAAAATACATATATTTATAATATATGTCAAATATCTTATTTGACAATTAATTAATGTGTATCTGATAAAATCATATATTAAATACAAATACACATAAATTAAGAAATGATCGAAATGCCCCTTATACATGTATTTTTCGTTTAACTCTTAAACGATTCGAATTAACTTTTTTAATCCGATAAAGTATTATGAATAATCTGTATTATTCATAATGTGTTGTCCAAGTGCTCAACGAGTACAGTTCATATTATGGGACTCTCTAAGTTTAGGTTTATCCGTCACGGAATCAAATTTCGTGTCCATAATTCACCCACTCGTAAAATTATGAAGACCACAGATAATCTCGCTAAACTATGCAAGTCGAGGTCATTGCATATGTATAATCCCTCCATCACAGACTATCAATATCATACCGGGCATATAGATAGGAATGTCGAATCCCTTAGGTATAATATACTCGACTTATAAATTTACGATATCTAAATAACACTGGGAAATCGCTTCCGAAGTATACCACGACCATAGATTTACTAGATTGTAAATACGTACATGATACCATTGCCCTATACACAGAACTGACAGATTCTATCTGATACTCACAGGATATCATGAGCATGGGTCCACACCCAACGAACAAGTGGAGGTCTGATCTATATAGATCGGTGACGTGACTGGGATCAAAGTGTGGAGGATACTTAATATATCTACAATGGTATCTCAAGTCCAATGAGTGCTATGCTACTCAACTCGAGAAGATTCCTATTGATGTTGGTGTATCATATATTATGAAATCTTTGGTGATCCGTTATGTCTTATCAAATAAACACCTACACGTCTATACGAGTCTCCCGAGTCCCGATATATGACATGTACTGGTCTCATCAGATTTTACTAACCGACCCGTGTCAGTAAATCTTGACCATGAATTTTATTTGAGAATATACAACTTATAGTGACACTTCCAAATGTCAATTACAAACTACGTTGTAACTATGTATTACGTTGTAAATCCTGGGGTCTTCGTGTAATATATACATATCACTAAATCAGATTTTGTTTCAATCTAATCGTAATTAGATCGAATACACATATAAAAACAAGTGGTACAACCATTAATATATAATATTATGGAAAAAGAAATAGTTAGTATTCATGAATCGGACATAAATACGATCTGGATTGGCGCTCTGAGCGCCAACTCCAACAATTTCTCCTACATGCTCTAGTGCCAATCCACGGCATCATATACACATCTAAATGTGTATCACATACTCATGGCCCTCAAGAGCTCACCTAGCACTCAAGAGGTAGGCAACAACGAGTAGGTTCGGTATAACATTTTGAGATTGTTGTTGGAGTTCTACGGTCCCAAGGATCGAATAATCAAGCATAAAACATGTATGAATACATCGAAGAAAGTTGCGTAATACTTACATCGATCGGTAGAGGCGATGCGGTGGAGAACAAAAATCATTTTCTGCCTTCCTTGAAGTCACGACAGTGATAGTTCCTTACTCACATTTTCGGTCCATGTGTGGTTCCATTAAGCTCCAAGCTTTAGTTGAAATTCTATGCTCACATGTGCGGTTTCCCTATCACCTTCGCAAGACTCCGATGTGTGCTAGCACTTGGTAACTTTGCCACAAAATCACCATTGCTTCTCCTTGAGTTTCGGTTTGGTGACAGAAAAACAGAAGAAGATGAGGCAACCTCTTGGGCGTGAAGGAGAGAAGAAAGAAAAGAAAAAATGTGTGTTAAGTTGTTGTCAAAAAATTGGTAATTGATTTTATTAAAATCATATACACAATTTTTCTTTCAAAAGTCAAACTAATTAAAGCTTACAACCACCAACATCAATTCCCATCAATCAATGAATATTGAGTGGTGTCAATCATTCAAAGTGAAAGACATTTATCACTTGATTGACGAATGATGTGACGCTAGATGTGACTAGCGATTTGACGCTTGATGTGACTTACGGGCCGCAATCGAATTCGAAATGCGAATGCGCTCACAAACATTCTCGGGCTCAAGTTCGCTAATTCCAAATTAACGAATTTTCCGTTGCGTCGTAATTAAATCTAATTTAATTAAATAATCATGCCTAGGATAATTACTATTCACGTCGCTAACGAATTAATTCTAAATTAACTCGTTTGCCCGAATTAAATTCTAAATTTAATTCCGCGTCGAAATCCAATTTCGTATAATATATCGAATATATTATTTTATCGATTAATTCCAAATTAATCGTTCTCTCTCTTTAAATAATATTTTATCCTAGATAAAATATCTCCATAATTAATCCCAGATTAATTTTCTCTCTCATCTAATTAATCCCAGATTAATAAATTACGAGTCATACATCATCGGTGAATCTTCGGGAAGCGACCCATGAGATCCCCGGATATGTTGGCAGTAAATCCGGTCTTCGGACTATCCGAACACGTAAGTACCTAGTACTATGTTTTTACCGATTTACAAGACAAGGTTGGCTTCTAGCAAAGCACCATGCCTACCCAATTCTCCAGAAATATCCTTACAGGAATATAGTGATCTATATCAGGCGTAATATACGTAGTATTGCGTATTTCGATCCAGTATCATATATCACGTGCAAGGCCCAGGGCTGGAATTGTGTCTGCCACGTACGAAGCACATATCGGATTTCTGGTAACTAGTCTCTATTATCGGATAAACATGACCTAGACATTTTATCCTGATGACTACAGTACATAAGAGAACCAGTACCGTATCCTACGTGACCATCATCTCCACTATAACTGGAGTGATACTTTCGTCTTGACATCACACCCAACACACTACGATTCTCAATATACCCAGCAGAGGCGTACACAGAACCTGTTAAAGCCCTGGACGACCTAAAACTAAAGCATATTGATTGTTGCAAGTATTAGCGGTGCAAGTCTCAGGTTAAGACCAAATAAACCTACCCTAATTTCGGACTTCCATAGACACATATGTTGGTTTCTAATATAGGTCCCAAGATCAAAAATCAAGCATAAAATTCGCATGAATACATCAAGGAATAATGGCGGAAACATATACTCACAATGATTGGTTTGGATGCATCAAACAACACAAGCTTCTTCCTCCTCTTCAAGGTCACAGCAAAAAGTGCTTTTCAATCATCTATCACTATTCACATCAAGACACTTTAATAAAGTGACAACATGTCATGTCACATCACTCAAAGTGACATGTGATTTGACAATTGATGCGACAAGCGATTTGACGCTTGATGTGACTTGCGTGCCGTACTCGAATTCGAAATGCGAATACGCTTGCAACCACTCTCGGGCTCGGGTTCGCTAATTCCGAATTAACGAATTTTCCGTCGTGTCGTAATTAAATGATTACGCCTAGTGAAATCACTATTCACGTCGCTAACGAATTAATTCTAAATTAATTTGTTCGGCCGAATTAAAATCTAATTTTAATTCCGCGTCGAAATCCAATTTCGTATAATATATCGAATATATTATTTCATCGATTAATTCCAAATTAATCGTTCTCTCTCTTTAATTAATATTTTATCCCAGATAAAATATCTCTGTAATTAATCCCAGATTAATTTTCTCTCTCTTCTAATTAATCCCAGATTAATTAAAGTGTGAGTCATACGTCATCGGTGAATCTTTGGGAAGCGACCCATGAGATCCCCGGATATGTTGGCAGTAAATACGGTCGTCGGACTGTCCGAACACGTAAGTACCTCGTACTACGTTTATACCGATTTACAAGACAAGGTTGGCTTCTAGCAAAGCGCCATGCCTACCCAATTCTCCGGAAATATCCTTATAGGAATATGTGATCTATATCAAGCGTAGTATACCGAAGTATTACGTATTTCTGTCCAGTATCGGATGTTCACGTGCAAGGCCTGGGGCTGGAATTGTGTCTGCCCCGTACGAAGCACATATCGGATGTCTGGTAACTAGTCTATATAATCGGATATACATGACCTAGTCATAATATCCCGATAGCTCGAGCATTTAAGAGAACGAGTTCCGTATCCTACGTGACCATCATCTCCACTATGACTGGAGTGATACTTCCGTCTTGACATCACACCCAACACACTACGATTCTCAATATACCCAGTATCGGCGTACACAGAACCTGTTAAAGCCCTGGACGACCTCAACCAAAGTATATCGATTGTCGTATGTATTAGCGGTGCAAGTCTCAGGTTAAGACTAAATACACCTACCCTGATTGCAGACTCCCATAGACACATAGTCATACTACCAATGAGATTCCACGGGGGGGTCTATCCAGAGCGAAGCTATTTCCCGTACCATCGGTAAAACACAACATCCTATTACACTTGCATGAGTATCCTATACCCAAATATATGAGAACTATGCCGTTGTGCCCTCACAAACGCGCACAAGTGTAATACTAGTCTTTTACGTATTTATCGATGTCCAATCTCGATAATACTCTGACTAGGGATATTTAATGATTTATCCTACGTGGATTGATACTGTCTCATATCATTCTCGGTCCAGGAACAAATCATAGGGACCTCTCATCATTTATATATCTAGGTGATCTAATCACAAATGATAAGAGTGCAATCTCATTTTTCACATAGTTAATTTGTACAACAACACCGTGATCTGTACAAATAGTGACGCTATGGGTCATAATTGTCCAACAATCTCCCACTTGGCCTATAGCCAGTCACTCGAGTGTCTTACACCCGAACTATGTACGGTTGGCTCAAATATCTGAGAAAATGCTTTCGTCAGCGGATTTTTCATGATTATTGTCTGATGCGATTTATTCGATCATCACATCGCCATGATGTATGATCCGAACGAATCAGATGAATAGTGAAGTATATATCTGGATCGTTGATGAGACCATTAATTCTTTAGCCTGTGCTGACGCCTAGCTCAGCCGCTAACATAACTATATCTAATCTAATTAGATTTGTTATTGACCCATATGGCTTCTATTGCTGCTGCAGCTGCTGCAATTAACCCACATTTGTTGTTTATTTGGTAACAGTATCTTGCTTGGAAGATTTCCAGCTCACTGTACCGTTATTCAAACTATATAGTACCGTTTGCGACTTTTAGTCGTCTTTATCGGTTATAGGAAACTTGCTACAGTGACCCCAGTCACTTCAAGTTCTCCTTCTCCATAGACTAAGACAATTCTTAGTTCTCTAAGATACTAACAGATGTTCTTAACATTAATCCAGTGACTATCACTCGGATTGGCCTGTTTGTGAATCCATATGCTCAAAGCGTATGATACACCAGGTCTCGTACATTTTTCAATGTATGGATTCTAGGAGAGTATTTCGAAAGCCAAGCTTTCGCCGATATTTATTTTATGGGAATATCATTTTCAAGAAATGACATATTATCATTATTTTATAGGACAGCCACTGTCAGTGCGCTCCCACTAACCTCCTTATATACACAAGAATTATTTTTGTTTTGAATTAAATCATACACCATTATGATTATATCAGAACGATAATTCCAAGAACCTAATGCTTGCTTCAATCCAATCATGGATCGAATAACAAGCATTATCCAAATGGATTTACCGTGGCAACAGGTAAAAGGTTGAATCGTAATCAACACAATGTTGATAACGATACCTTTCCGTTAAAGCCTTGCTTTATACGTTGGTATGTTGCCATCCATGTATGTCTTCCTAGAAGACTTTTAAGTACCATTAGGCACAATGCCTTGTGGTACATCAACTAGTATCCAAACTGGTTGATATACATGGAATCCATTTCGGATTATATTGGCACTTTGCCATAATTAGGGAGTTGATACCTTGTATCACTTCCTCATACGTAGTCAGTTGGTATTCCTCAATAAGATTCACATCTTTATGAGGTTAGATCAGAAACCCATACCCCAGGTTGTTCTCTGACTCTCTCCAACCTACGCGGTTCTTGTGTATTCGAAGGTTAATGGTAATAGTCTCATCCTTGATGAACTATTCATGTTCCATTAAGATTCGGTGCCTTGAACAGTATTACTCTGATTTTCATCGAGTTATACTATCCTCCCACTTACCACTGCATATCGGTATTCCTATCAGGAAAAAACCGCATGGTGAGCAACAATCTAATTGTTCTCTTGTGAGGTGTATAAGTACAATACTTATGGTATCCCTAGGATAACCTATATTTGGCACTTATCCTATTTGGGTTTTAGTTTGGTATCATCCAAACATATGCCTAGCATACCTAAATTATCAGGAATGAGAAACCCGGTTTCTTTCCCGTTCATATCTAATATGATATCTGTCAAACAGATTATTATGGAACCTTATTCAAAATAAGATCTTGCACTGGTTAAAGCTTATCCATTGAAGGAAATGGTAGCTCAGAGCGACTCGTGATTAACCTTATTATGTCTAACAAAATTCGGTTAATCCGTTCGAACACACCGTCAAACTGACGTGTTCCGGGAGGAGTCCCCATTGAAAGAATATTATACTCTTTCAAGTATACGAGAAACTTATTGCTTAAGTAATTTTCATTACGGTCTTACCGTGACGGTTTAATAATTTAGCCGATCAGTTTGTCTATTTCGTGTCGAAACTGTGAAAGTTTTCGATTCGTGTTTCAAAAGAAACACATAACCATACGCGATGCCACATCTGTACAGGTCACGAAATATTCATATCCATATCTAGCCTAGCTAGACATGGGCCCACTTGCTTCACTATGAAGTAGGGCTAACAGATCGGTGGCATTTACACTTTTACCAAGTAAATAGTGTTTTAGGCACTTTGCCCAAATAGACTAGATTCATAGACTTTATTTGAATGGAATCAAATCAGTCCTGGTACCCGCTCTTCAAAAGTGTGGATATACAATTCTTGTTTAGTAGTGTCCCTGACAACTATGCCAGAATTAAGTTTCTTAACTGATCAAATCAGTTTGAGCTATTTATTTGTCATGTTATATATTTGAGATATTATTTATATTCAAAATATAAATTCTGTTATTCACATCTAATGTGTTTATCTCAATATCATCTTTATATAATGAAACACTTTAGTGCTCTAGAATATAAAGGTACACCCGCAGCGGGTTATACACGATATAGAGATAATGTTTCTAGTCAAACTAGTTACATTATAACAGTTTCTAAATTTAAGTACTAACCCGAAGCTAGTTCCTAAATTCAGGTATCTACGGTTAAAACAGCGACTTTCGTCCTGTTTTCAATTTGCAGATAAATCTCAATTGAACTCAGTATTTTGTTCAAAACAGATTCTGAACATCAATATATATTTTATGTACCACACTTAGTATCTAAAATCTAATTTTAATACTAGCTGTGAACATAATTATGACAATCGTTTTTGAAGTCAGAGCCTTGCTCGTCTTCAATTCCTTCTTGGGATAGGTCTTTATATCTTCCTAGAAGATAATAATGATTTTGCCTTTGACATTTTTAATATTCCGGTAGCCTTTGGCCAAGCCTCGGGTTTATAAAATATTGAAATAAGGTGTGCCTTGCACTACTGGCCTAATTGAAAACTTTGACTTTGTCTCCTTGAGAATAGTCATTAATTCTCCAAGAATTATTTATTGCAATTTTAAAAGTACTTATAAGATCTAATCTTTGAATATCCTTCAATTTCAATATCATACTTTAAGGATCTAATCCTTGGTTCTCATTCAGAAATTAAGGAGTCTATATGACAAGTATTATGGATTAAGCAATATAATTATCATTACATGAATATTCCAAATATCATGTTCCAATTATTTGCTTAACTCCAGGCTTTAGGCATAATACGTTATTTTATCAAATAAAATAACTTATTATTTTTCCAAGACCATCCTGAAATTTATTCCCAATTTGAAAATTAAACCATTTAAACACATTTTCTCAGGATTATGTTTTAAATGTCAATCTTTCAATTTTATCATGATTCTAATAGTCCAACTATTTAATCAACGATTTGTGGTACTATTTATTATAATGATTATAATAGTCCAACTATATAATCAAATATAATCCAAATTAATTAACCTCAATTACATTGATTACTATAATCCAATTATAAAATCAACTGTAAACTGAAATTAATTAATTCAAATATATTGATTAATATAATCCAATTATATATAATCAACTATAATACAGTCCAACTGTTTATAAAAACAACAATTTAAATATTAGTCCAACTAACATTTAATCAAATGACGAAATAATTTGTGTTTGAGCGCGTATGGCGAGTAATTGAACGAATATTGTAAATTCAATTCTTGCTTCCCACTATTTTTCGGCGAGCCTCTAACCCTCTGTCAAGTACTCGGGAAACCGTGTTTCCTAGTGGGCTAGGATCCCGTTAAATATCACACAATCTTGACTTTGGCCAACAAATTGTATGATAATTAACTAGGTAGATCTCGAAGATCAATTGGATCCCATCCAATTTCCAGATCCAGTAGGCGGATATCCAAATCCTAAACATATATCTTATATATGCCAATACATCCAATGTATTACCTAACCTTTTTCCTCTGAATCAACTAAGCCTTGGCTTTGGCACAACAAACCTAGTGATCCCAGTCAAGCGCGACCCATTGACCATGGAAAGCTTCGTAATCAATGTCGAGTGACAAGAAGTGGTCTTGACTTTGGCCAACAAACCACAACTTGGACAAGACACCGATATGGAACAAAACTTTCGTGATTCAAACACATCTTCGACGGACAAAGGGCTTGACTTTGGCCAACAACCCAATACCAATCTCGGATCTTGAGTAAGAATCACTCAATGGAAGGAAAAACACTTGATATTAAGTGAGGGTTTTTCGCGTGCAAATTGGCAACCAATTTATTATCTTTGTTAAGGTCTCATCATCATACACCCTTAAACATGCATTCTAAACACATAATAAAGCGTATATGAAATAAAATAATAATGATATGCGGATGGATACTTTACATTGATCCTAGATCAAATCTCTCATTTTCTCTCTCCAAAGCTAGCACATGTATTTACTTCTACCCGTTACACTACACTTCTAAAGAAACCTCATTTACATTGAGGGGAATAGGTGAGAAGAGAATACAAAGAGTATAGAGGTGATAAGGCTGGACACGCAGGTCCAATTTAATAAATCAAATTTATTACAACAATTTCCAAAATTGCCCCATCCGACTAATATCCATCTGATATACATTATTCATGCATCGCAACCATGTATTCATACAAGCATGTTATCAATCAATCTAATCTAATTAATTAATCTGATAATTAGTGATCATCCAATGTTCAAACAACGATTTGATTTTTGCTCGAGTCAAACTCGTTTTGCGAATAAGTACTTTAAGTACGAATTCTTGAATTAAATTAAACTACATTATTAAATCCAATTTAATACGCATTTAATTCTAATTCACTATTTAATTCCAAATTAAATATTACACTTTTATTAATAAACCTTTTACGACTTAAATTCCAAATTTAATCGTTTTGGGTCTCAAAGCCCAATTAACATCTAATGTTTATTTAATTAAAGTCCAATGGGCTTTTAATTAATTTCTATAAGGCGTGGACTTTTGGTCAATTCGGGTCAAACCGATAACCAAAGTCCAATCCGGGTGTTACCCCATAAGCCTTTAAATTAATTTTGGCCCATTAGGCCCAATTAAATAATTAAGGTCCATTAAGTCATAATTGGACTTTATGGATACGGTTTTGGGCCCAATTGGATCCAACCAAATTGGCCTAAACCTAACTTGGTACAACCAAGCCCAAAAGCCCAATTACAACCTTTAAGGCCTAATTTCCAAAACAAGCCCAATTAATTAACTTATAAAATTCCAAATTCCATAATTAATTAACCTAAGTGTAATACACAATTAATTATCCAATTAACATTTCTAAAACATTAATTAGCCTAATTAATCATGCACTTTAACATCAAATAGTGTCCAACACAATTCAATTAAAATCAAACCCAATTTTACATGCTTAAAGTCTTGGCAATTAGGGGTTTTTCAATCCGATTCGGTTTCAATCCAATTGAATCCACAATCATTAATTCCCAAATCAATTCAACTCATCCAATGAATTAAAATACAAAAACACAATGAATTTCATATTCAATTGAATTCGGCCAAGCCACTTTAAAATGGAAAAATTGTTCCAAATCAAAATTCAATCCAATTGAACTTCAAAACAACATTACCCAATTGTTTTAAGTCATCCAATGATCAAAATACAAAATTATTCCAAGACATTAGGGTTCTTTAATTTTGGCCATGCCTAAAATTTTGGGGAAAAATGGATCCAACCAAATTTCATGAAATTGAACATTCACAACTTCAATTAATCAACATACAAGCATACTTAATCAATCAAATCAACCAAATCATGCTTCAATTGATTTTACCCAATTTGTCATGCCCAAAATTTGGGGAAAATTGAATCCAATCCAATTTCATGAAATTGATCATGCACAACTTCAATTCATCAACATACAAGCATACTTAATCATCCAATTTAACCAAATCATGCTTCAATTGATTATCCCCAATTTTAACCCTAACTTTTTCATGCTTGATAATAGCTCAAGATACCATTGTTGGTTTCTAATATAGGTCCCAAGATCAAAAATCAAGCATAAAATTCGCATGAATACATCAAGGAATAATGGCGGAAACATATACTCACAATGATTGGTTTGGATGCATCAAACAACACAAGCTTCTTCCTCCTCTTCAAGGTCACGGCAATGACTCCCCATGGCAGTGGATGGCTCGGTTTGGACTGTGAAACTCCTCCAAGAATTCGGCCATGGAAGACACCATGGAAGCTCCAAGCTCCAAGCTTCAAAAATTGGTTCCATGCTCAAGTGTTCACTACCCTATCACCTTTGTATCAACCCATATGTGTGCTAGCACTCCTTATTCTTCATTATTTTCGGTCAAACAGAAAATTTTTGGAAGAAATCGGTCTTGAGACCGTGAGAGAGGAAGAGAGAAAGAGGAGGGAAAAATTGGTTTCTCAAAAAACCGTATACCCTAAAAAATGGAGAGAGAGAGAGAGTTAAAGGAATATGTATTTTGTTTATATATATTTTATTTTCCAAAAATAAAATAAAAAAATACACAAACCTTTTTCAAATCTCAAAAAGTCGAAAAGCAAAAAGTTCTTTTCAATCATCTATCACTATTCACATCAAGTCACTTTAATAAAGTGACAACATGTCATGTCACATCACTCAAAGTGACATGTGATTTGACAATTGATGCGATAAGTGATTTGACGCTTGATGTGACTTGCGTGCCGTACTCGAATTCGAAATGCGAATGCGCTCGCAACCACTCTCGGGCTCGGGTTCGCTAATTCCGAATTAACGAATTTTCCGTCGTGTCGTAATTAAATGATTACGCCTAGCGAAATCACTATTCACGTCGCTAACGAATTAATTCTAAATTAATTCGTTCGGTCGAATTAAAATCTAATTTTAATTCCGCGTCGAAATCCAATTTCGTTTAATATATCGAATATATTATTTCATCGATTAATTCCAAATTAATCGTTCTCTCTCTTTAATTAATAGTTTTATCCCAGATAAAATATCTCTGTAATTAATCCCAGATTAATTTTCTCTCTCTTCTAATTAATCTCAGATTAATTAAAGTGCGAGTCATACGTCATCGATGAATCTTTGGGAAGCGACCCATGAGATCCCCGGATATGTTGGCAGTAAATACGGTCGTCGGACTGTCCGAACACGTAAGTACCTCGTACTACGTTTATACCGATTTACAAGACAAGGTTGGCTTCTAACAAAGCGCCATGCCTACCCAATTCTCCGGAAATATCCTTATAGGAATATGTGATCTATATCAAGCGTAGTATACCGAAGTATTACGTATTTCTGTCCAGTATCGGATGTTCACGTGCAAGGCCTGGGGCTGGAATTGTGTCTGCCCCGTACGAAGCACATATCGGATGTCTGGTAACTAGTCTCTATAATCGGATATACATGACCTAGTCATAATATCCCGATAGCTCGAGCATTTAAGAGAACGAGTTCTGTATCCTACGTGACCATCATCTCCACTATGACTGGAGTGATACTTCCGTCTTGACATCACACCCAACACACTACGATTCTCAATATACCCAGTATCGGCGTACACAGAACCTGTTAAAGCCCTGGATGACCTCAACCAAAGTATATCGATTGTCGTATATATTAGCGGTGCAAGTCTCAGGTTAAGACTAAATACACCTACACTGATTGCAGACTCCCATAGACATAAAGTCATACTACCAATGAGATTCCGCGGGGGGGTCTATCCAGAGCGAAGCTGTTTCCCGTACCATCGGTAAAACACAACCTCATATTACACTTGCATGAGTATCCTATACCCAAATATATGAGAACTATGCCGTTGTGCCCTCACAAACGCGCACAAGTGTAATACTAGTCTTTTACGTATTTATCGATGTCCAATCTCGATAATACTCTAACTAGGGATATTTAATGATTTATCCTTTGTGGATTGATACTGTCTCATATCATCTCAATCCAGGAACAAATCATAAGGACCTCCTATCATTTATACATCTTTGTGATCTAATCACAAATGTTAAGAGAGCAATCTCATTTGTCACATAGTTAATTTGTACAACATCACCATGATCTGTACAAATAGTGACGCTATGAGTCATAATTGTCCAACAATCTCCCACTTGGCCTATAGCCAGTCACTCGAGTGTCTGACACCCGAACTATGTATGGTTGGCTCAAACTGTTGAGAAAAGGCTTTCGTCAGCGGATTTGCATGATTATCATCTGATGCGATTTATTCGATCATCACATCGCCACGATGTATGATCCGAACGAATCAGATGAATAGTCGAAGTATATATCTGGATCGTTGATGAGACCATTAATTCTTTAGCCTGTACTGTAGCCTAGCTCAGCTGCTAACAGAACCATATCTAATCTAATTAGATTTGTTATCGACCCAAATGGCTTCTATTGATGCCTCAGCTGCAGCAATAACCCGCATTTGTTGTTTATTCGGTAACAGTATCTTGCTTGGAAGATTTCCAGCTCACTATTCCGTTATTCAAACTGTATAGTACCGTTTGTGACTTATAGTCGTTATTATCGGTTTAGGAAACTTGTAGTGGTGAACCTAGTCACTTCAAGTTCTCCAACTCCATAGTTTAAGACAACATCCTTAGTTCTCTAAGATACTAATGTATGTTCTTAATATCAATCCAGTGACTATCACTTGGATTGGCCTGTTTGTGAATCCATATGCTCAAAGCGTATGAGACACCAGGTCACGTACATTTTTCAATGTACGATTTCTCGGAGAGTGTTAACAACTTTTAGATCTAACCCAGTAGATCTTTATTCCTAGAATAAAGGTTGTTTCTCCCAAGAATCTACGGAGAATTTTCTCGAAAGCCAAGCTTTCATCGATTATATTTATGGGAATATCATTTCCAAGAAATGACATATTATCATTATTTTATAGGACAATTACTGTCAGTGCTCTCCCACTAACCCTCTTATATACACAAGAATCATTTTCGTTTTGAATTAAATCATATACCATTATGATTACATCAAAACGATAATTCCAAGAACGCTATGCTTGCTTCAATCCATCTATAGATCGAATAACCTGCAAACCTTGTTTGCTTGTTTTGGTACGACAAAACCGTCAGGACGTTATAAACATCCTCCAAAAGCTTTCCGTTAAGGAAAGCGGTTTTGGCATTCAGCTGCCATATTTCATAAAATGAAACATGTAGCATCAGCAAGCATTATCCAAATGGATTTACTGTGGCAACAGGTAAAAGGTTTCGTCGTAATCGACACAATGTTGATAACGATACCTTTTCGCTACAAGCCTAGCTTAGTATGTTGGAATGTTGCCTTCCATGTATATCTTCATTGAAGACTTAATACAGTACCAATAGGCACAATGCCTTGCGGTACATCAACTAGTATCCAAACTAAGTTGATATACATGGAATCCATTTCGGACTTCAAGGCTCTTTTCCATAATAGGGAGTCGATACCTTATATCACTTCCTCATACATAGTCAGTAGGTATTCCTCAATAAGATTGACATCTTTATGAGGTGAGATCAGAAACCCTTACCCCAGGTTATTTTCTGACTCTCTCCGACTTACTTGGTTCTTGTGTATTTGAAGATAATTAGTATAGTTTCATCCTTGATGAACTATTTGTGTTCCATTAAGGATCGATGCCGGGATAGTATTACTCCGATTTTCATCGAGTTTTACTTTCCTCCCACTTACCACTGCATATTGGTATTCCTCTTAGGAAATACCGCATGGCGAGCAACAATTACATTGTTCTCTAGTGAGTTGTATAAGTACTATACTTTGGTATCCCTAGGATAACCCACAACTTAGGCACTTATCCAATTTGGGTTCTAGTTTGGTATCATCCAAACATATGTCTAGCATTCCCAAATTTTTAGGATTGAGAAACCCGGTTTCTTTCCTGTTCATATCTAATATGAAGTCTGTCAAACAGATTTTATGGAACCTTATTCAAAATAAGTTCTGCACTGTTTATGCGTATCCTTTGAAGGAAATGGTAGCTCTGAGCGACTCATGATTAACCTTATCATGTCCAACAAAATTTGGTTTCTCCGTTCGGACACACCGTCAGGATGACGTGTTCCGGGAGGAGTCCTCATTGAAAAAATACTATACTCTTTCAAGTATATGAGAAACTTATTGCTTAAGTATTTTCATCATGGTCTAACCGTGATGGTTTAATACTTTAGCCGATCTGTTTGTCTATTTCGTGTTGAAACTCTAAAAGTTTCCGATTTATGTTTCGAAAGAAACACATAACCATAACGCGATGCCACATCTGTATAGGTCACGAAATATTCATATCCACATCTAGCCTAGCTAGACATGGGCCCACTTGCTTCACTATGAACTAGGGCTAACAGATCGGTGGCACTTGCACTTTTACCAAGTAAATAGTTTTTAGGCACTTTGCCCAATAAACTAGATTCGTAGACTTTATTTGAATAGAATCAAATTTGTCCTAGTACCTACTCTTCAAAAGTGTGGATATACGATTCTTGTTTAATTGTGTCCCAGACAACAATGCCACAATTAAGTTTCATCTGATCAAATCAGTTTGAGCTATTTGTTTGTCATGTTATATGTTTGAGATTTATTTATATTCAAAATATAAATACTGTTATTCACATCTAATGTGTTTCTCTCAATATCATCTTTATATAGTAAAACACTTTAGTGTTCTAGAATATAAAGGTATACCCGCAACGGGTTAAACCCTGATATAGAGATAATGTATCTAGTTAAACTAGTTACATTTTAACAGTTTCCTAATTTAAGTACACACCCGAAGGTAGTTCCTAAACTTAGGTATCTACGGTTAAAACAGCGACTTTCGTCCCATTTTCAATTCGCAGATTAATCTCAACTGAAGTCAGTATCCTGCTCATAGCAGATTCTGCATATCAGCACATATTTATGTATCACACTAAGTATCTAAAATCCAATTTTAATACTAGTAGTGAACATAATTATGAAAAACATATTTGAAGTCAGAGCCTTGCTCGTTCTTCAATTCCTTCATGTCTGCTTTTTCCAAATGGCAGTCACGCTTCCGCGATCCCGTTTGCCACATTTTAGGCAGACATTTTGGGATATGTCTTTTATCTTCCCAGAAGATTATAATGATTTTGCATTTGCCCTTTTTCACACTCAGAAGCGTTCGACCTAGCCTTGGCATTCTGGAATGTGGAAGTAAGACGCGCCTTGCGCAACTTGCCTTATTGCAAACTTTGACTTGTCTCCTTGAGAATAGTCATTAACTCTCCAAGAGTTTATTATTGCAATATTTACTTCTAAAATCTAAGTATAGATTTATGAAGATCCTTCAATTTCAAATATCATACTTTAAGGATCTAACCCTTAGTTCTGATAAAGAAATTAAGGTGTCTATTTGACAAGCTTAATGGATTAAGCACTAAAGTCATCATCACATAAATCTTCCAAAGATTATGCTCTACTATTTGCTTAACTCCGGGCTTAGGACTAATATGTTATTTTATAAAATAAAGTAACTTATTAGTTTTTCAGGAATATCCTGAAATTTTATTACCAATTTGAAAAATAAATCATTTAAATACATTTTCCCTAGGATTATGTTTTAAACACTAATCTTTCAATTTTATCTTGATTCTAATAGTCCAACTATTTAATCAACGATTTTGGTACTATTTATTATAATGATTACTATAGTCCAACTATATAATCAACTATAATTTAATTAAATGAAATATATTGATTACTTTAATCCAATTATATAATCAACTATAAATGAATAGTTTGAATACAGTCCAACTGTTTATTAAAACAACCATTTAAATATTAGTCCAACTAACATTTAATTTATTTGACGTGATATTTGATTGAGCGCGTATGGCAAGTAATTAAACGAATATTACAAATTTAATACTTGCCTCCCACTATTTTTCGGCAAGCCTCTAACCCTCTGTTGAGTACTCGGGAAAACGTGTTTCCTAGTGGGCTAGGATCCCATTAAATATCACACAATCTTGACTTTGGCCAACAAATTGTATGATAATTAACTAGGTAGATCTCTAAGATCAATTGGATCACATCCAATTCCTAGATCCAGTAGGGGGCATCCAAGTCCGAAACATATATCTTATATATGCTAATATATCCAATATATTGCCTAACCTTTTTCCTCTGAATCAACTAAGCCTTGGCTTTGGCACAACAAACTTAGTGATCCCAGTTAAGCGGAACCCATTGACCATGGAAAGCTTCGTAATCAATGTCGATGGACAAGAAATGGTATTGACTTTGGCCAACAAACTACAACTTGGACAAGACACCAATATGGAACAAAGCTCTCGTGACTCAAACACATCCTCAACGGAAAAAGGACTTGACTTTGGCCAACAAACCAATGCCACTCTTAGATCTTGAGTAAGAATCACTCAATGGAAGGAAAAACGCTTAATATTTTGTGAGGGTTTTTCGCGTGAAAATTGGCAACCAATTTATTATCTTTGTTAAGGTCTCATCATCATACACCCTTAAACATGCATTCTAAACACATAATAAAGCGCGTATAAATAAATAATAATGATATGCGGATGGATACTTTAACACATTGATCCTAGATCAAATCTCTCTCTTTCCTCTCTCCCGCTAGCACAAGTATTTACTTCTACCCGTTACATAACACTTCTAAAGAAACCTCATTTACATTGAGGGGAATATGTGAGAAGAGAAATACATAGAGTAAGGAGGTAATAGGATGGACACGCAGGTCCAGTTAATAAATTCTAAATTTATTACAACAATTTCCAAAATTGCCCCACCCATCTAATATCCATCTGATATACATTATTCATGCATCGCAACCATGTATTCACACAAGCATGTTATCAATCAATCAAATCCAATTAATTAATCTGATAATTAATGATCATCCAATTTATTATAATGATCATCGAATTTATTATCTTCTGATAATAAATTGCCCCATCCATCTAATATCAAATTTATTATCTTCTGATACAACAATTTCCAAAATTGCCCCACCCATCTAATATCCATCCGATATGCATTATTCATGCATCACAACCATGTATTCACACAAGCATGTTATCAATCAATCTAATCCAATTAATTAATCTGATAATTAATGATCATCCAATTTATTATCTTCTGATAATAACTCAAAGTACGAATTCTTGAAATAAATTAAACTACAACATTAAATCCAATTTAATATGTATTTAATACTAATTCACTTATTTAATTCCAAATTAAATACTACACTTTATAATGAACATTTGCGACTTAGATTCCAAATATAATCGTTACGGGTCTCAAAGCCCGATTAACATCCAAAGTCGTCTAATTAAAGTCTAATGGGCTTTCAATTAATTTCTTAAGGCGTGGGCTTTGGCCATCAAAGCCCATTCAAGGAATCACCCCATAAGCCTAGAAATCAATTTCGGCCCATTAGGCCCAATTAAACTTTAAAGGCCCATTAGTCATAATTGGACTTTATGGATATGGTTTTGGGCCCAATTGGATCCAAACAATTTGCCTAAACCCATTTTGGTACAACCAAGCCCAATAAGCCCAATAACAACTTTACATGCCCAAATCCAATTTAAGCCCAAATAATTAAATCACCAAAAATCCAATTTCACAATTTAATTATTCTAAAGTGTATAGCATAATTAATTACCCAAATCAATATTTCCAAAACACCAATTAGCCTAATTAATCATGCTCATTTACATCAATTAGTGTCCAACACATTTTGATCAAAAAATCAAACCCATATACATGCTTTAAGTCTCGGCAAAAGGGGGATTTTATGTCCAAATTTAAATCCAATCCAATTGAATCAAATTCAACATTAAATCAACATTCCCAATTGATTTCCAACTCATCCAATGAATCAAAATCAAAAAATCCAAGACAATTAGGGCATCATGTATTTTCGGCCAAGCCTAATATTTTGGGAAAAATTGTTCCAAACCATTTTTCATGAAATTGATCCAATCAATCTTCAATTAAACATCATTTAAACATATTCAATCAAACAATTTAACCAAATCATGCTCAAAATCAATTTACCAAATTTTAAGCCCTAAATCGGTTTCATGCTTTTAACAACGCTCTGATACCATTGTTGGAGTTCTACGGTCCCAAGGATCGAATAATCAAGCATAAAACATGTATGAATACATCGAAGAAAGTTGCGGAACACTTACATCGATCGGTAGAGGTGATGCGATGGAGAACAAAAATTATTTTATGCCTTCCTTGAAGTCACGACAGTGACAGTTCCTTGCTCCTCCATTTTTGGTCCATATGTGGTTCCATCAAGCTCCAAGCTTTAGTTGAAATTCCATGCTCATATGTGCGGTTTCCCTATCACCTTCGCAAGACTCCGATGTGTGCTAGCACTTGGTAATTTTGCCACAAAATCACAATTGCTTCTCCTTGAGTTTCATTTTTGTGACATAAAAACAGAAGAAGATGAGGCAGCCCCTTGGGCGTGAAGGAGAGAAGAAAGAAGAGAGAAATGTGTGTTAGGTTGTTGTCAAAAAATTGGTAATTGATTTTATTAAAATCATATACACAATTTTTCTTTCAAAAGTCAAACTAATTAAAGCTTACAACCACCAACATCAACTCCCATCAATCAATGAATAGTGAGTGGTGTCAATCACTCAAAGTGAAAGACATCTATCACTTGATTGATGAATGATGTGACGCTAGATGTGACTAGCGATTTGACGCTTGATGTGACTTACGGGTCGTACTCGAATTCGAAATGCGAATGCGCTCGCAAACATTCTCGGGCTCGGGTTCGCTAATTCCAAATTAACGAATTTTCCGTTGCGTTGTAATTAAATCTAATTTAATTAAATAATCATGCCTAGCATAATTACTATTCACATCATTAACAAATTAATTCTAAATTAACTCGTTTGCCCGAATTAAATTCTAAATTTAATTCCGCGTCGAAATCCAATTTCGTATAATATATCGAATATATTATTTTATCGATTAATTCCAAATTAATCATTCTCTCTCTTTAAATAATATTTTATCCTAGATAAAATATCTCCGTAATTAATCCCAGATTAATTTTCTCTCTCATCTAATTAATCACAGATTAATAAAGTGCGAGTCATACGTCATCGGTGAATCTTCGGGAAGCGACCCATGAGATCCCCGGATATGTTGGCAGTAAATCCGGTCGTCGGACTATCCGAACACGTAAGTACCTAGTACTACGTTTTTACCGATTTACAAGACAAGGTTGGCTTCTAGCAAAGCGCCATGCCTACCCACTTCTCCAGAAATATCCTTACAGGAATATAGTGATCTATATCAGGCGTAGTATACATAGTATTGCGTATTTCGATCCAGTATCGGATATCACGTGCAAGGCCTGGGGCTGGAATTGTGTCTGCCCCGTACGAAGCACATATCGGATCTCTGGTAACTAGTCTCTATTACCGGATAAACATGACCTAGTCATTTTATCCCGATAATTGCAGTACATAAGAGAACCAGTACCATATCCTACGTGACCATCATCTCCACTATGACTGGAGTGATACTTCCGTCTTGACATCACACCCAACACACTACAATTCTCAATATACCGAGCAGAGGCGTACAAAGAACCTGTTAAAGCCCTGGACGACCTAAAACCAAAGCATATTGATTGTCGCAAGTATTAGAGGTGCAAGTCTTAGGTTAAGACCAAATACACCTACCCTGATTTCGGACTTCCATAGACACATAGTCATACTACCAATGGAATTCCGAGGGGTCTATCCAGAGCAAAGCTTTTTTCTGTACCATCGGTAAAACACAACCTCCTACTACACTTGCATGAGTATCTTATACCCAAATATATGAGAACTATGTCGTTATGCCCTCACAACGCGCACAAGTGTACTACTAGTCTTTTACGCATTATCGATGTCCAATCTCGATAATAATCTGACTATGGATATTTAATGATTTATCCTTCATGGATTGATACTGTCTCATATCATCTCAATCTAGGAACAAATAATAAGGACCTCCTATCATTTATATATCTTGGTGATCTAATCACAAATGATAAGAGAGCAATCTCCTTTGTCACATAGTTAATTTGTACAACATCACCATGATTTGTACAAATAGTGACGCTATGGGTCATAATTGTCCAACAATTGTAAAACAAACTAAAAAGTTTCCTTTAGCTAGCATCATTCATATTTTGTAAAACCTAAGTTCTACATCTATATTGTGCTATAGCTACTGAGTTATCCAAGTATTTAGGGATCAAATCCAAAATACTTTGCAGACAACCGCAAGCACAACACTAATATCAAAACTTTTAATCTATAAGGTCACTATGCAACTTCATAAGTCAATACTTCATAAGTTACAACTAATTCCACTCACAGTAGAATCATATGTAACACTCCCACTGTATCTTTTCTCACTCTTTATGACGTAGACTGTCTAACGTCATAATTAGACTCAAAACGAATCTAACTCTAATAGTTGCGAACTATATTCTCTATGAATAAGAAACTTGTTCTTAATATCTCAAAGATACCAAAGAATATGTTTCAAGATACATCATATGGTCTACATCATATCAAAATAGCTCGGACCAATTACGATTAAATAGATATATTTAAACGCACATAATATAATATTCATTATATCATCATCCTATGATGTATAAGATTGACTAGACATTGTAATCAATTTTTTTTCGACAAAGGAACCATCCTTTACGAAAGATTAATACTATATATAAGAGACACACTGACTGTCAAATAGTTATACTAACTGTCACACAGATAGTCTTGTTCTGTCCTTTATTAGATCTTATCTAATACACGACTAATGGAGTATCTCACAAGTCTCTTAGTTTTATATCATATATAAAACTTTATATAAAATATAACAGAGACTACTCCTACTGCTTTCACAAAGAAAAGAAGACTTAGGTAAACCTTTTACCTCATAAACATCTCATTATTACTTTAATAATGATAATGTCGTTAGGATATATAACACCAGAAAGAAATATGTACGCTCCCACTAACCCTACTATCATATATGTATTCTCTATGCTTTGATAAAATCAGACAATCTGACTGATATCAAAATTAGAGAACACAGATTTCTGGAAAGCTCATATGAGTCTACAATAGGCTTTATAAACTAGTATACCAAACTGTGATCTTAGCATAATACAAACTTCAGGGCCATTCCTGAACGAACTCTTCAAACAAAGAAATAACAATGGATCTCTTATCCGAAGAAACCATTCTAAAATGCCATTTTGCATTCCTAGCTAAAATAAATAGTTTAATATTAACATTAACAGACATATCTTTAATTACTCAATTAGTGAGACTAGAGACAAGTTTCCTCATAATCAATAATACATTGCTGAATATAATCTTTCTCACTGTCATACCATAAAAGTCAGACCTTTAATAAGCTCACTTTGCTTTTGCTGTGCAAACCATTTGAATATTTTATGAACGATTCCTAATAAAAGCTCAATCAAGTTCTAAACTTGATCGTAATAAGCTATGAACAATCTTAGATTTATGGTATAATACTAACTTCCAGAATTAATATCAAATATCGCTCCCACTATAAGTTATATGATAACTTTCTTTGATGAGAAAACAACAAAACTGTCAAGTATCAAATACTTCGCAAATGATTCTGACATCCTATTGGACTTATATGGAAGATGGCTAAGGTTCTTTTCATCTTATGAATTATGTAGTTCCATTTATAATTTATCTATCTCACATTTAACTTCAATAAGTCAAGTCTTTTTTACAATGGTCAACATCCAATGTTACACAGTAAGTAATAAAATAATTTTATTACTCGTGACGTAGAAAAGATATTCTATCAAATAGAATACTATATTTTATTAAGTAGAATAAATGATAAACTTTTTACTTGTACCTCCGTAGCGCAAGAATTTTCAATTATATAACCATTATACAAAAGAAATATTCAAATCTCAAACTTTTCAAGATTCAAATTTTCTACTTATACATATCATATACGTCACTATAGAAACTAATGGAACCTTAATTAAAAAGATGAATTAGTGTTACTGGAGCATATCCCCAAGAGCTTGAAACTAATTCTGTAACACTCAATATCAAACGAATCAAATCGTATAAGATTTGATTCCTCCCACTAACCAATTCCATCACGATGGAATCGTAGAAGAATAATAGTGAGTAAGAATCATATTCATTGAATAACCTTAGAACTAATTGCCATAAATTCATATGTTTGATCATATCAATCATCTTTGAACAATTCAAAGACTCACGATGAATTTTAAAGATACAATTTTCAAAACATCAGATCGAATATCTTTGAACTAGTCAAAATATTCTATCCGCATTTCATCAGAAACATGTAACTAAGTCATGACAACTCATTGACTATGTTACGAAGTAAAGAAAACTACCTTAAGAAATTTATAATTCATTAAACTACATACATCTAATGTATCCGTTTAATAAATTTTATGGTCCAATGACAATCATTGGATAAATGAGATTCAATCACATTCCTGAACACAATATTCATTAAATGGATAAGGATATGTGGTGTGATCTTGTATCAGACCATCCTTTATTAAGAAAAATATTCGGTTAAGTAAATAACTTAGAATAGTACTTTATGAGATTTTATCACTTAAACATCTAATGCTTAAGTTATAAAATCTCATAAAGCAATATTCTAAGTTATTTACTTAACCGATTATTTTTCTTAATGTTTATCTCTTCATCAATGACACTATTAGTCGTATTAAAATATGTAACAACTATTTATTAAGAAAAAAAAAACTATCCAATAGTTACAAGTTTTGATATCAAATATCAAAACAATCATTAAATAATATTTTCAATAACTAGACGGAAGATCTGGTATCCAATATCTATAGTTGTCGTATTGTGAGAATCGATATTTTCTATACACATCTATTTTCTTTTGCTCTATAATTTGCCTTCAATTATTCACAACAATTGTAAATAATTGATTAGAAAATAGTGTCGGACACATGACCTCTAAAGTTACTAAAACCAAGAAACATCATTATCAGATAAACAAATACCTAATGGGATTTTCTTAATGCCAGTGAAAAATCTCGAGACATGAACCAATTCATGTTAATATTTAATACATAAGAAACTATTTTCTCTACAGAATTATATCCTAAAATAGATATCTATTTAGATTACCTATTGTGAATTAGTAACTAAGTCACCAACCATCTTGATTTTTCAAGAAAATCGGAACAACAGTTCCCGGTAGTTTAGACTAATCTAACAATATCCAAGCCTATTCTTAATCTATAACCTATTCTAGAAAGTTGCAACCATAAGTGAAGTCAGAAGACATATATATAAAATATACATGCAGTGGACAAAAATTTAATTCTATTAATACAATAGAATAAGGAAAACATAAGTGGTAATTTTCATAATATTACATATTGCCTTAGTTATGGATTTTTAACCCAGCATTGCCTCCCAATATTTTACCTAATACCTTAATCCCTAATCGAAAATGAGAATTCAATAGTTAAATCAAATTCCATAATGAGAAGTGGACCCCATGAATATATTTCGACTCACAAGTTTGGCATGTTCTCGCCTATGTATATTCAAAGGTAGACAACTCATTGTCAATCACACTCACCGTTACTCCTGATTTTGGTCTTGATCATTTCTCGTTATGACAGCTTTGACACGTTCATAGGAGGCGTATCAAGGCTTCATTTTTCAATGACAAACTCAAGCTACCGATGTAGTCATGACAGCTTTGGCACGTTCAGGAATCCACTTTCACTTGAATTTGTCTCTTATAATATAAGTTCAACCGACGCAAATGAACTACCATCAGCCATAACTGCACAACTTTGGCATGATACAACTACAGTATCAGGAAATCATAAGCATCCATACTGACAAGGTGGACCAAGAAACAAGTATTCCTAATACTATGTACTTTAAAAACTTATTAAATTGAGATATTCCTATTTTCAAACAATCTGAAATTAATCAAATTAATTTCACATGCACGTGCTAATATAAAATTGGATTAAATATCGTATATCAAGCATGATAAATATAACAGATGTAGGATCAGACTCATTGTGATACCTTTTTATTGGGGTCATGCGTAGCGAAATGTGCAGTTCAGGTGAAATCGTAACTTTAAATTTTTTAAACTTATGGAATAAATTATTCAATATCCCATATGAATAATGAATTCATATTTCTCCTAAATATATTATATCTGATATCAAATAACGACATAAATAATTTAGAAAACATCACGAAATTTATACAAAAATATTTTTCTGCAAAACAGCATAAAATGCGTTTTTGCCCGAAGTGAACAACCAATACACATAGAGGCTACCCAGGTCAGCCCTAATAGTACTTGGGCAGTTCAAGGGCTGCCCAAACAGTAACCAATTTAATGTTTGGACAACCGTTACGTGGTAAGCCCGAAACTCTCATGGTAACGTCGTTTTTCAGCGTTTTCGCATATTTTCACTCTGAAACAATTTCTGGCAATTATGCCAATGCCCAATACACATCCAATACATTCAAATAATAAGTTTTTCATCAAAAATTTTTCAGAATTTCCAGATCTGATCTTGGTGCAAAAATGATCACTTTTCATGCTTTAAATCCAATTTTCTTAACATTAATCATATTAATATTTACACAAATCAAAGCCACCACTAATGAAGAACTCAAGAATAAATATAGATATTACAAGAGTGGTCATAACACTCTAGAATGGTAACAAGTCATCATATGACAAAATTGAACTAAAATTACACTAATATTACTCAATCTTACTTCACACATACATCTAACCACCAAATCCATCAACCAAATCCAAAAGCCCCAAATTTTAGAGTGTAAAAAATCTCTACAACTTTTGTAAGAATCTCTATACCCGGTAATCCCGGCGACTTGTATGTTACTAGAGGCCGATGACTATTACGTTATCGGAGGCATGATACATGATGAAAATCATGTTTAAGCATGTATGTGCTTATAGAAGTACTTTTTGGACATTCGGTAAATTTCTTTTAGTTCCGATGCGGCATTTAGCTTATGTTCCAATCCGAAAAATATTTATTATTTGGGACATAACATTTTCATACGATCTCCAATTTCTATGCATTTTATATCATCGGAAATCTAAGACCAAGACCTAAAACTTATGTGTTAAATAGTTTTCCAAATTGAAATCACAAATAGGTCAAAAAAATAATTCAAAATTTCAGATGAATAGTAATTGAACACAAATCTAGATAATTCTCCAAGTTTCTCAAAATTTATGATATTTTTCCATTAAATCATTACTTAGTCAGCCCATAGTATAAATATGGAACACTATTCATGTATCTTTAACATTTGTAATATGAGAAAACGTGAAAGGAAGAATGAAAGAAGAAAAAAAGGAAGAAAGAAGAGGAAAACAAATTTTCTCACCAAAAGCAATAAATGAGCAAAGGCAAATCAACACATTACAAGCTAAGAAAAGGAATGGCAAGCTTAGAAGACTTATTTGGTGAAGGAAATCAAGTGAAATGAGGTAAGATAATCTTGACCCAAAACTTGGAATGTAGAATTTTGGTGATATGCTGCTATGTTGGTATTATTGGCATGCTAGAGATTGCATCTAAATGGATAAACAAATAAGTAATTGAGTGTATTAAGAAATGCCTAAAGTTTGAAAATCCTAGATGTTGAGCTAAAATAAGAATTATGAGATTAGAGGGTTTCTTTAATGGTGTAATATGGTATAACATATATGGATGTTGGAGTTTAAAGAAATGCTTGTGTGAAGGTCATAATATGGGGAGTTGGAGTTGTATTTGGGTATAGCCATTCAATAGTTGGTGTTAGGCACTGAGAATAGGACAGAATTACGACGCTCAACACCCAGCATTGCGATACGTAACCAGAAGGTGCTCACTACCTCGATCTGAGCATGTGGGCAGTGACGCAGAAATCTCAACATCGCGACGCGTAACGAGCAGACACTCTTTGCCTCAAGCCTGATCAGGTGGGCATCATGAAGCGTAGAGTTTTCCATCACGACGCGAAACAGAATATGACCTTTGTCTGGCTCTGCTTGCATAAGCGTCGCGACGCGCTTGACCTGGCGTTGCGACGCGATATATGAAAAGTTTCATATCATTTTCGGTTTAAACTTAGGATATTAGGGATCACCCTAAGAGTTTCATACCAGCTCATATACACATGTTATGTCATGTTACAGGCATCATACGCCACGTAATGGTAATAGTTAGTTGAATTGAGAAACCCAACCTTGTTCTGAAGCATATTCCATGACTTGTATTCCAATTAAGATTATCATGTATAGATCATCGTATGAACCGTATTTTTCTTCAACGAAGCAAAATAGTACTAGCCAGCTTCTAAAATCTATGAGGGGACTATTATCTTAAACTATTTACTTATATGTTTTTGAATCAAGGCTTACTTTTAAGCACATAGGGCGTTAGCCAAGATTACTTTCAATTGTGTTTGAATGAGAATGTTTTGAGAAATATTTTAAGAAAGAAATGATTTTTAAAACTTGAGTTTTATGATTTTCGAGGCATGGGGAAAAACCCACCTCCGTTGTAACTTGACACATATATGGAATTGACGGACATAGATATCGTGTGCACACGCAGTTCAAAACTATGGATGAAAAATTCCCCTAGATCCCAAATTCAGAGTTTGGAGGGTACCATAGATCCTTATGTTGGACAATTATGACCCATAGCGTCACTATTTGTACAGATCATGGTGTTGTTGTACAAATTAACTATGTGACAAAGGAGATTGCTCTCTTATCATTTGTGATTAGATCACCTTAGATGTATAAATGATGAGAGGTCCCTATGATTTGTTCCTGGACGGAGAATGATATGAGACAGTGTCAGTCCACGTAGGATAAATCATTAAATATCCCTAGTCAGAGTATTATCGAGATTGGACATCGATAAATACGTAAAAGACTAGTATTGCACTGGTGCGCGTTGTGAGGGCACAACAGCATAGTTCTCATATATTTGGGTATTGGATACTCATGCAAGTGTAATAGGAGGTTGTGTTTCACCGATGGTACGGGAAACAGCTTCGCTCTGGATAGAACCCCACTCGAAATCCCATTGGTAGTATGACTGTGTGTCTATGGGAGTCCGAAATCAGGGTAGGTGTATTTGGTCTTAACCTAAGACTTGCACCGCTAATACTTACGACAATCAATATACTTTGGTTGAGGTCGTCCAGGGCTTTAACCGGTTCTGTGTACGCCAATACTAGGTATGTTGAGAATCGTAGAGTATTGGGTGTGATGTCAAGACGGAAGTATCACTCCAGTCATAGTGGAGATGATGTCACGTAGGATACGGTATTAGTGCTCTTAAGTGCTGCGCGGCCATTGGGATATTATGACTAGGTCATGTATATCCGATTATAGAGACTAGTTACCAGACATCCGACATGTGCTTCGTACGGGGCAGACACAACTCCAGCCCCAGGCCTAGCACGTGACCATCCGATACTAGATCGATATGCACTATACGATGTATACTACGCCTGATACAGATCCTTCATTCCTGTAAGGATATTTCTGGAGAATTGGGTAGGCATGGTGCTTTGCTAGAAGCCAACCTTGTCTTGTGAATCGGTAAAACGTAGTACTTGGTACTTACGTGTTCGGATAGTCCGACGACCGTATTTACTGCCAACATATCCGGGGATCTCATGGGTCGCTTCCCAATGATTCACCGATGATGTATGACTCGTACTTTAATTAATCTGGGATTAATTCGATGAGAGAGAAAATTAATCTGGGATTAATTATGGAGATATTTTATCTGGGATAAAATATCATCTAAAGAGAGAGAACGCGATTAATTTGGAATTAATCGGTAAAATGAATTTAATAGTTAAATTTGATTTTTCTATTTAATTTATTCGAATGGGCTAAAATTAATATATCGGATATATTAATATGAATTGGATTTCATTACGAAATTAAAGTCAGACTTTAATGCGAACGAACGAATTAATTTAGAATTAATTCGTAAACGACGTTCGTAATATATATTTGCGTGGCATCGATATTTAATTAAATTAGATTTAATTATTTAACGACGGAAGTTCGTTTAATCGGATTAAACGGAACCGAGCCGCGGCAAATGTTCGTAGAGATATTTGAATTTTTTTCAATTCAAATATGTGAGGCCCATGTGTGGTAGGTGTACCTACCACCCAACTACCTTGTTTTACTTTTGGAAAACCATTTACCCACGCCTACCAAGTTTAGGGTAAAAGTGAAATGGTTTTTACCTAAAGTATAAAAACAAAATATCTCTCTACACTTTGGTAACTATCATTATTCATTAGATGAATTTTTTAGAAACCCTAGACAACTCTCTCTCTCTCCCATCTTCTTCAAGCTCACGCCCAAGGGGCCAAACTTCACTGTTTTTCTGTCAACAAAAACGTGAGCAGTGAGGAAGCATTTTGTGGATTTTGTGGCAAGATCCAAGTGCTAGCACACTCCTAGGAGACATACGAAGGTGTTAGGGAAACCCACCCACGAGCCGGGAATCAAACGACGAAGATTTGAAGCTCAAAAGGTGAACCAAAACTGAAAAACAGTGTGAAGCGGACTGGTCACTGCAGTTGCGTTTTTGGAGGTGAAAATCAATTTTGTTCTTCACCAAATCGTCTCAACCGATCAATGTGAGTATCCCGCTACCTCCTTTGATGTATTCACAAATTATTTTCATGCTTGTTATGATCTTGGGACCTAAAATAAAACCAACAATGGCATCAAGAGCCTAGGTTCAAGCATGAAATTTTAGGGCTGAAAATTGGGTATTTTTTATTTGAGCATGATTTGAATAAATTGGATGTTTGAGTATGCTTAATACATGTTTAATTTAAGATTGATTGGATCAATTTAATGAAATAATGGTTGGATCAAATTTTCCCCAAATATTCATGTTGGCCGAATGTAGAAGCATTATGGAAATCTTGGAATTTTTCATTTTGATTCATTGGATGAAGTTGTAATGATGTTGGATAATGTTAATTTAAGATTGAATTGGATTTAATTTTGAATTGAACAAAAATCCCTAATTTCCTTACCTTGGCCGAATGTGGATGCCCTTTAATGTCTTGGTATTTTTTGATTTTTAATAATTGGATTTGTTGGAAATCATTCGGGATGATGATTTAATGTTAATTTGGATTTGATTGGATTGAATCCGGATTTGGACAAAAATGCATCCCTTGGCCGAGACTTTGAGCATGGTGAATGGGTTTGATTTTTCATCAAAGTATGTTGGACATGTGATGATGATAAAAGCATGATTAATTGGACAAAATGATGTTTTGGAAATATTGATTTGGTTAATTAATCATGTAATACACTTTGGTAATTAAATTGGAAATTTGGAATTTGGTAATTTAATTATTTGGGCCTTAAAATTGGATTTGGGCTTTTAAAGTTGTAAATGGGCTTATTGGGCTTTGTTGTACAAAGTTGGGTTTAGGCAAATTGGATTGGATCCAATTGGGCCCAAAACCGCTTCCATAAAGTCCAAATGCGACTCAATGAACCTTTAAAGTTTAATTGGGCCTAATGGGCCGAAATTGATTTCTGGCTTATGGGGTTACTCCTTGATTGGGCTTTGGTTGCCGAAGCCCATGCCTTAAAGAAATTAATTTAAAGCCCATTGGACTTAAATTAAACTGACGTTGGACGTTAATCGGGCTTTGAGACCCGTAACGATTTAATTTGGAATTTAAGTCGTAAAAGGTTTATTAATAAAGTGTAATATTTAATTTGGAATTAAAATAGTGAATTAGTATTAAATACATATTAAATTGGATTTAATGTTGTAGTTTAATTTAATTCGAGAATTCGTACTTTGAGTACTTATTCGCAAAAATGAGTTTGACTCGCGCAAAATCAAATCGTTGTTTGAACATTGGATGATCACTAATTATCAGATTAACTAATTTGATTAGATTGATTGATAACATGCTTGTGTGAATACACGGTTGTGATGAATGAATAATGTATATCGGATGGATATTAGTCGGGTGGGGGCAATTTTGGAAATTATTGTAATAAATTCAATTTATTAAATTGGACCTGCGTGTCCAGCCTTATCACCTCTATTCTCTTTGTATTCTCTTCTCACCTATTCCCCTCAATGTAAATGAGGTTTCTTTAGTAGTGTAGTGTAACGGGTAGAAGTAATACAAGTGCTAGTTTGAGAGAGAAAGTGAGAGATTTGATCTAGGATCAATGTGTTAAGTATCCATCCGCATATCATTATTATTTATTTTCATATGCGCTTTATTATGTGTTTAAATGCATGTTTAAGGGTGTATGATGATGAGACCTTAACAAAGATAATAAATTGGTAGCCAATTTGCACGCGAAAAACCCTCATCAAATATCATGCGTTTTTCCTTCCATTGAGTGATTCTTACTCAAGATCCGAGACTGGCATTGGGTTGTTGGCCAAAGTCAAGCCCTTTGTCCGTCGAAGATGTGTTTGAATTACGAGAGTTTTGTTCTATATTGGTGTCTTGTCCAAGTTGTTGTTTGTTGGCCAAAGTCAAGACCACTTCTTGTCCATCAACATTGATTACGAAGCTTTCCATGGTCAATGGGTCGCGCTTGACTGGGATCATTAGGTTTGTTGTGCCAAAGCCAAGGCTTAGTTGATTCAGAGGAAAAAGGTTAGGTAATACATTGGATGTATTGGCATATATAAGATATATGTTTAGGATTTGGATATCCGCCTACTGGATCTAGGAATTGGATTAGATCCAATTGATCTTAGAGATCTACCTAGTTAATTATCATACAATTTGTTGGCCAAAGTCAAGATTGTGTGATATTTAACGGGATCCTAGCCCACTAGGAAACACGATTTCCCGAGTACTCGACAGAGGGTTAGAGGCTCGCCGAAAAATAGTGGGAGGCAAGAATTGAATTTGCAATATTTGTTTAATTACTTGCCATACGCGCTCATTCAAATTATTCGTCATATAAATTAAATGTTAGTTGGACTAATATTTAAATTGTTGTTTTAATAAGCAGTTGGACTGTATTATAGTTGATTATATAATTGGATTATAGTAATCAATATATTTGAATTAATTAATTTCAATTTACAGTTGATTTTATAATTGGATTATAGTAATCAATGTAATTGAGGTTAATTGATTTAAATTATATTTGATTGTATAGTTGGACTATAATAATCAATATAATACATAGTACCACAAATCGTTGATTAAATAGTTGGACTATTAGAATCAAGATGAATGAAATATTAGTGTTTAAAAGCATAATCCTAGGTGAAAATGTATTTAAACGGCTATATTTTAAATTGGGAATAATTTCAGGATGGTCATGGAAATAAAAAATAAGTTACTTTATTTGATAAAATAACCTATTATGCCTAAGCCAAGAATTAAACAAATAGTAGAGCATAATCTTTGGAAGATTTATGTGATGATAACTTAAGTGCTTAATTCGATATACTTATCATAAATCTATGTTTAGATTTAAGAAGTATTAAAATTGCAATAAATAACTCTTAGATGGTTAAAGACTGTTCTCGAGGAGATAAAGTCAAACTTTGTAATTAGGTAAGTGGCGCAAGGCGCACCATACTTCAATATTCTAGAAACCCAAGGCTTGGCCAAAGGCTTCTGAAATATTTGAAAGGGTGAAGGCAAAATCATTATGATCTTCTAGGAAGATAAATGACATATCCTAAAGTGACTGCCGTTTGGATATGGCAGACTCAAAGGAATTATAGAAAGGGCAAGGCTCTGACTTTAAGAATGTTTTTCAATATTATGTCTATTACTAGTATTAAAATTGGATTTTAAAATACTTAGTGTGGTACATAAATTATATGGATTGATGTTCAGAATCTGTTGTGAGCAGGATACTGACTTCAAGATGAGATTAATCTGTGAATCGGAAATGGGACGAAAGTCACTGGCTCGACCGTAGAATCCTAAGTTTAGGAACTACCTTTTGGGTATATACTTAAATTAGGAACTGTTATAATGTAACTAGTTTGACTAGAAATATTATCTTTATATCAGTGTTTAATCCGTTGCGGACAGACCTTTATATTCTAGAACACTAAAGTGTTTCATTATATAAAGAATGATATTAAGATAAACACATTAGATGTGAGTAACAGAATTTATATTTTGAATATAAATAAAATCTCAAACATATAAAATGACAAATATATAGCTCAAACTGATTTGATCAGTAGAGACTTATTTGTGGCATTGTTGTCTTGGACACAATTAAACAAGACTCGTATATCCACGCTTTTGAAGAGTGGGTACTATGACTGATTTGACTATTCAAATAAAGTCTATGAATCTAGTTTATTGGGCAAAATGCCTAAAACACTATTTACTTGGTAATAGTGAAAGTGCCACCGATCTGTTAGCCATATTCATAGTGAAGTAAATGGGCCTATATCTAGCAATGCTAGATGTGAATATGAATATTTCGTGACCTTAACGGATGTGGCATCACGTTATGGTTATGTGTTTCTTTTGAAGAACACAAATCGATAACTTTTAGAGTTTCGACACGAAGTAGACAAACAGATCGTCTAAAGTATTAAACCGTCACGGTAAGACCGTAATGGAAAATACTTAAGCAGTAAGTTTCAAACATATATGAAAGAGTATAGTATTCTTTCAATGAGGACTCCTCCCGAGACATGTCAGTTTGACTATGTGTCCGTACGGAGAAACCGAATTTTGTTGGACATGATAAGGTTAATCATGAGTCGCTCTGAGCTACCATTTCCTTCAACGGATATGCATTAACAGTGCAATACTTATTTAGAATAAGGTTCCATAATAATCTGTTTGACAGATATCATATTAGATATGAACGGGAAAGAAATCGGGTTTCTCATTCCTGATGATTTGGGTATGCTAGGCATATGTTTGGATGGTACCAAACTAAAACCCAAATAGGATAAGTGCCAATTGTAGGTCATCCTAGGGATACCATAAGTATAGTACTTATACATCTCACGAGAGAACAATGTTATTGTTTCTCACCATGCGGTTTTCCTAAAAGGAATACCGATATGCAGTGGTAAGTGGGAGGATGGTATAACTCGATGAAAGTCGGAGTAATACTGTTCAAGGCACGAAGTCCTTAATGGAATACAGATAGTTCATCAAGGATGAAATTATACCATTAATCTTCGAATACATAAGAACCGCGTAGATCGGAGAGAATCAGAAAACAACCTGGGGTATGGGTTTCTGATCTCGCCTCATAAAGATGTCAATCTTGTTGAGGTAGACCAACCGACTACGTTTGAGGAAGTGATACAAGGTATCGAATCCCTTTTATGGCAAAGTGCCATGAGTCCGAAGTGGATTCCATGTATACCAACTATGTTTAGACACTAGTTGATGTACCGTAAGGCATTGTGCCTATTAGTACTTAAAATTCTTCAAGGAAGACATACATGGATGGCAACATACCAACGTACAAAGCTAGGCTTTTAGCGAAAAGGTATCGTTATCAACATTATGTTGATTACGGTTCAACCTTTTACATGTTGCCACGGTAAATCCATTTGGATAATGCTTGCTGAAATTGTACATTTACGAAATGTGTCAGTTAAAGATCAAAATCGCTTTCCTTAAACGGAAACCTTTTGGAGGATGTTTATAACATCCTGACGATTTTGTTGTACCTAAACCAGCAAACTAGGTTTGCGGGTTGTTCGATCCATGTTTGGATTGAAGCAAGCATAAGGTTCTTGGAACTGACGTTTTGATGTAATCATAATGATTTATGATTTAATTTAAAACAAAAATAATTCTTTAGGAGGTTAGTGGGAGCGCACTGACAATGAATGTCATGTATAAAATAATGATAATATATGTCATTTCTTGGAAATGATATTCCCATAAAACAATCGGCGAAAGCTTGGCTTTCGAAATAATTCTCCGTAGAATTCTTAGGAGTAACAACCTTTATTCTAGGAATAAAGATCTACTGGGATAGATTTAAAGTTGTTAACACTCTCTGAGAAATTGTACATTTAAAATGTACGTGACCTAGTGTCACATACGCTTTGAGCGTATGGAGACACAATCAGACCAATCCGAGTGATAGTCACTGGATTGAAGTTAAGAACATCCGTTAGTATCTTAGAGAACTAAGGATGCTGTCTTATTCTGTGGAGATGGAGAACTTGAAGTGACTAGGATAGCTGTAGCAAGTTTCCAAACCGATAAAGATGACTATAAGTCGCAAACGGTACTATAAAGTTTGAATACCGGAACAGTGAGCTGGAAATCTTCCAAGCAAGATACTGTTACCATATAAACAACAAATACGGATTATTGCTGCAGCTGAGGCAGCAATAGAAGCCATTTGGGTCGATAATAAATCTAATTAGATTAGATATAGTTCTGTTAGAGGCTGAGCTAGGCGTCAGCACAGGCTAGAGAATTAATGGTCTCATCAACGATCCAGATATATACTTCGATATTCATCTGATTCTTTCGGATCATACATCATGGCGATGTGATGATCGTATAAATCGCATAGGACGATAATCATGTAAATCCGCTGACGAAAACCTTTTCTCAGCAATTTGAGCCAACCGTACATAGTTCGGGTGTTAGGCACTCGAGTGACTGGCTATAGGCCAAGTGGGAGATTGTTGGACAATTATGACCCATAGCGTCACTATTTGTACAGATCATGGTGTTGTTGTACAAATTAACTATGTGACAAAGGAGATTGCTCTCTTATCATTTGTGATTAGATCACCTTAGATGTATAAATGATGAGAGGTCCCTATGATTTGTTCCTGGACGGAGAATGATATGAGACAGTATCAGTCCACGTAGGATAAATCATTAAATATCCCTAGTCAGAGTATTATCGAGATTGGACATCGATAAATACGTAAAAGACTAGTATTGCACTTGTGCGCGTTGTGAGGGCACAACAGCATAGTTATCATATATTTGGGTATTGGATACTCATGCAAGTGTAATAGGAGGTTGTGTTTCACCGATGGTACGGGAAACAGCTTCGCTCTGGATAGACCCCCTCGGAATCCCATTGGTAGTATGACTGTGTGTCAATGGGAGTCCGAAATCAGGGTAGGTGTATTTGGTCTTAACCTGAGACTTGCACCGCTAATACTTACGACAATCAATATACTTTGGTTGAGGTCGTCCAGGGTTTTAACCGGTTCTGTGTACGCCAATACTGGGTATGTTGAGAATCGTAGAGTATTGGGTGTGATGTCAAGACAGAAGTATCACTCCAGTCATAGTGGAGATGATGTCACGTAGGATACGGTATTAGTGCTCTTAAGTGTTGCGCGACCATTGGGATATTATGACTAGATCATGTATATCCGATTATAGAGACTAGTTACCAGACATCCGACATGTGCTTCGTACGGGGCAGACACAACTCCAGCCCTAGGCCTAGCACGTGACCATCCGATACTAGATCGATATGCACTATACGATGTATACTATGCCTGATACAGATCCTTCATTCCTGTAAGGATATTTCCGGAGAATTGGGTAGGCATGGTGCTTTGCTAGAAGCCAACCTTGTCTTGTGAATCGGTAAAACGTAGTACTTGGTACTTACGTGTTCGGATAGTCCGACGACCGTATTTACTGCCAACATATCTGTGGATCTCATGGGTCGCTTCCCAATGATTCACCGATGATGTATGACTCGCACTTTAATTAATATGGGATTAATTCGATGAGAGAGAAAATTAATCTGGGATTAATTATGGAGATATTTTATCTGGGATAAAATATCATCTTAAGAGAGAGAACGCGATTAATTTGGAATTAATCGGTAAAATGAATTTAATAGTTAAATTTGATTTTTCTATTTAATTTATTCGAATGGGCTAAAATTAATATATCGGATATATTAATATGAATTGGATTTCATTACGAAATTAAAGTCAGACTTTAATGCGAACGAACGAATTAATTTAGAATTAATTCGTAAACGACGTTCGTAATATATATTTGTGTGGCATCGATATTTAATTAAATTAGATTTAATTATTTAATGACGGAAGTTCGTTTAATCGGATTAAACGGAACCGAGCCGCGGCAAATGTTCGTAGAGATATTTGAATTTTTTTCAATTCAAATATGTGGGGCCCATGTATGGTAGGTGTACCTACCACCCAACTACCTTGTTTTACTTTTGGAAAACCATTTACCCACACCTACCAAGTTTAGGGTAAAAGTGAAATGGTTTTTAACTAAAGTATAAAAACAAAATATCTCTCTACACTTTGGTAACTATCATTATTCATTAGATGAATATTTTAGAAACCCTAGACAACTCTCTCTCTCTCCCATCTTCTTCAAGCTCACGCCCAAGGGGCCAAACTTCACTGTTTTTCTGTCAACAAAAACGTGAGCAGTGAGGAAGCATTTTGTGGATTTTGTGGCAAGATCCAAGTGCTAGCACACTCCTAGGAGACATACGAAGGTGTTAGGGAAACCCACCCACGATCCGGGAATCAAACGACGAAGATTTGAAGCTCAAAAGGTGAACCAAAACTGAAAAACAGTGTGCAGTGGACTGGTCACTGCAGTTGCATTTTTGGAGGTGAAAATCAATTTTGTTCTTCACCAAATCATCTCAACCGATCAATGTGAGTATTCCGCTACCTCATTTGATGTATTCACACATTATTTTCATGCTTGTTATGATCTTGGGACCTAAAATAAAACCAACACCTTACCCCGGCTCTAGATTTGTGGCTTGGGGGACGACGAGACGTAACGCCCTATGACCACCAGATATTTACGTACGGGGCCAGATTTTGGGTATGGGGATGGCGATACGTAACGCCCCCACGCGCCTGATATTCAGATACAAATTTTCAGAAACGGATTTTCAGAAAAGATGATTTCAGAAAAGAGCTTTCAGAAAAGATTTTCAGAAAGAGTTGAGTTTTCAGAGAAGAAAAAGATTTCAGAAAAGATTTTTTCTGGGAGGATTTCGATTTTTATAACCATGAATTTTCAGAAAGAATTAGTTTTCATTTTAAACTGTTCACTCACTAGGTCGTTCAAATGATCTAACCTCCCCACTCCTAGTTTTTCTGTTTTCGAAGTTAGCCTGAGGACGAGCTCGAGATGATGGATACTGATGGCAGACACTAGAGGGTCTGATTCCAGCAGGTCAAGTCAAAAACCTAGTAATTCAAAATTCAAGAAAAGTCATGTATTATACATTTTATATAAGTTGAAAATTGTGTTTGTTACAAGTCAAATGTTCATGATAGAGTTACAGGGTGTGTTGTTTTGTATACATGATTATGAGTATTTGAGATGTATTTCATGTTGTTAAGTTGGGCAAATGTCCCACGTATGAGTTTATTTTCGAAATGAGATCAACTGTGATGATCACAGTCATATAGTAAGAGGCTCAGGGGGATAGGTCAGCATATTACCTACTGGTTGCATCTCCTGGAGAGGGATGTTATAAAGATGGTATCAGAGTATGGTCTAGGGAGTCAGTGACTGTAATGGGTAGAGTATTGGGGTTTCGTATACGTGGTATGTCTGGGATGCCCGTATGCGAGGCACTACCTCTCCAGTATCCGATCCTCGAGTACGTCCTCAAAGACCTATAGACAGGTTAGTAAGAATTCCCAAGGTTATCTGAATTTTTCTTTCTAATGACAGTAACCATAATTCTTGTTCTAGCTGAGAATCATTATGTAGACGTCTTGGCTTATTATCAAAAGTCTAGATAAATTATGAGAACAAATGGTAAGATTATGAGAATATTCACTCAACGAAGTATGAAGCGAAAGCTATAAGAAAAAGTAAGGTAAGATATACAGATGTTTTAAGCCACCAGAGAAAAAAAAGGTAGAATGATATAATTAGAAAATAAAGAAAGAGCCAGAACTTATAGTAGTAAATGGCATATAGGAAGCCTGAACAAGAGTAAAATATTGAATAGACCTAAGTAAGATTTCTTCCCTTCAAGTAAGATTCCTTTCCTCCTCAGAAGATTCTTTAAACCGAACATATAGTCTACGAGTACTTCATATAAATAGCAAGTTCCACGTGTAACGAAGGATAATCAGAAAGATAAGAGAAGCACGAAATCAGGATTAGATGTAGGAGTTCCAATAGACAAGAGATGCCAATAAGTGTGTAGAGATTTTAGATCCTCTAACCCAAGCTCACATGCAAATAAGTGAAGGTCGTAAACAAAAATGACGAATTGCCTTAACCTAAGAACTCGATAAATAAGGTTCTGATCTACCTAGATCATCATCTATCACTGATACCAGTCAAGGAAACAGTCATGAAAAAGTCTATCTCATACCTACCTTACATGAGTAATAGACTCTACCAAGGCATAATGTATTAGAACAAGGATGCCGACATCCATTAAGATATAAGATGATTGTCCCATCATTTGCTAGCATAAAAAAAGATAACCATAAGAAAGCTAACCTTGAGAAATGGTTCACCCAGAAAGAGACCATAGAGGCTACCAAGGCCAGACAAGAAAGAACCTGACCCAAGTTGAGATGAACAAGTCCACATTACTAGTAAAAATCCAGAGATCAGACCAATACCGATAGAAATCTGTGTAAGTTTAAAGAAACAGACCCAAGAGATTGGAGGTACTCATGAGTTAACACGATTATCAACACAAACAAGTAAGAGTAAATGGCATAGTTGTGACCTATAGCAAGAGCATAGATCTATAATTGGCCCATAAAACGAACCACTACTTGCCTCAACAGCGGTTCGAAATCAAAAGATAGGATACAAAGATAATAGAGAAGAATATGGGAAACAACAAGGACGTTCAGTATAGATAGCAATATAAATAACATAGCTTAAGAATGGTAATGTTAATGGAGATCTCAGAAACGGTTAATAAGGTTATGAAACTTTAAGACTCAGAGTAGTTGATGCAGATTCCAACAGAATGAGCAATAACTCTTCTTTCTAGCAGCCCTGACTTTAGTAAATATGTAGACGCCCAATCAGACCATAATTGAACTTAAATAGTTAACAGAGATCTGTATTCTCAGATCTCCTAGAGAAGTAAAAATTTACCCCTCAAATTATAGCCCAGTAAAGACCTAAACAAGTAATGAAGAGTATCTGATAGAATAGACAGTTCACGAGACAACGAGATAATTAAACCAAAGAATTTAGGAAAATCTAGATACCAGTTATAAGATAGTAATATTTCGCAAGAGATGAAGAAGTTTGAATTCACAGTAAGTCTGGCTAGATCTAAAAGAAATAAATCACCCTATCAAAGAACGGACACCCTTCGAGAAAATAAAGGCTCAAAGGAGTAAGGAACCAGATGACCGGTGCGTAATCACACGCGTATAACGCAAGCGCACGTATCGTTCAAGTAGTATAAAAAGTATCGATCCCACGAGGACTTAAAACCTTTTGTTATCAATTTATGAAGTTAAATTTTTACAAGTATCTAATGGATTGATTGTTTGATTGGGTGGTGACTTTAAAATTAAAACAAGTAAATAAAATTACTTGAAAGTAGATTGAAGAAAATTCAAATTTATAAAACTATCCAGGGTTGTGAATCTTTCTAATATCTTTTAAAAGATAAAGCGATTATTTCATATTTGTGTAATAAATCAGTTTACTAACCTGGAACACTAAATTATGTGAAATCCTCTGTCGATGGTCAGATGCAAATACCCAATATAACCCAATTGAACCATATGTATATGTCAACCAAATTACCTGGATTCATTAAGTTTAAGTTCCAATTATGACTATCCCCGCCCGACAGGTATATTCCTATCCTGTAAGGAAATCTATTTAAGGGTTATCTATCCTCAAGGAAGATCGTGGGCTATTAAGTCTAAGGCTGAAACCTAAAATTCCTTTGTCAAGTTTATTTTAGATTTACCACATCAATCTTATTGGTGATCAGACAACAAGAAGCATTAAGCTTAAGACTTAATAAGTAAACCTTTAAATTACCCAAACTATAAAATAACCCCTTATAAACCCGTGATGTTAGAATTCATCACAACCCCAGATAACTGGCTTAGTTACGACACATATTTACGGGTAGTAAAAACTTAAATAAAATAAAAGACATAAAGTAAAATGCTGAAAAGTAAATTGCTGAAAAGTAAATGACGGAAAGTAAATGTTGAAATTAAATACTGAAAATTAAATGCTGAAAAGTAAATTGCTGAAAAGTAAATGCTGAAAGTAAAAACTGAAAATTATAGAAAGAAAAGTACTGTGCGTAAAAGTAAATTGCGGAAAGTAAAAACTGAAAAGTACAAAAAAGAAAGTGCGAAAGCGGAAATTAATTACTGAAAGCTGTAAATAAACAAACAAGATATAATCTTCTTAGTATTCTTAAGGAATTCCTTAGAAGAAAGTATGAATTTTACAAATGAAATGGCTTGGTATTTATAGGCAAAATTTTGCCTCCATCAAATCATCCATCAAATTCTCCACCAAATCCATTATTAATTTCTCCACTAATTACTCCACCAAATCCATTATTAATTGCTCCACTAATTGCTTATCATGTTTGGTGATGATTTTATAATTTTATTATTTATTAATTTATTTATTTTTTGCTTTGAAAATGATTGAAAATGACTTTAATAATTACACACTACACACTTCTGGATGGTTCATCAATTTCAGTCATGAACTATTCAAAATTGGAAAATATTTTGTCTTTCAAAGTTGTAGATCTTTGAGTCTTCTTTAATCTGGCACTTGAATCAGCTCAATCCGATATCGGAGTAACAAGTTATGCCCAAAATACGACAGATGTGCAAAACTGGAATTTCCAAAACTGCACTTTGTCAAAAACGCCCTTTCAAGTTTCCAATCTCCAAAATTAAAATATCAAGTCCAATAATTGCCCTTATTTGACTCATATTTCGTCCTAAATGATTTTATTGTGTCCCAATATTATTTTATTTGCAAAATAAACTAAAACACATCAAAACGTTCATCAAACCCGAGAAACTAAACAAAATATTAAGTTAAAGGGGCGGTAAATATTGATATATTTTCCGCTCATCACACCCCCAAACCTAACATTTTGCTAGTCCTCGAGCAAAACAATAAAATAAAATTAAAATTAAACTAAGCCACTTTCATAGGGATCACGGTTGCATTTAGCGTATGCAACAAGCCTTTAAACCCCTAGGTGTCCCTAGAGGACGAGTTGTAGTCTTGTGAGGGTTTACAGGAATGATACCCACAAACATTTTACAAAAGTAAAAAGGTAGTAAAACTAATGCACACAAAAGCAAAAAGACAAGAGAAAAGATAATAAAGAAAGTTAGTGACTAATCAGGTGAAACTTCTACTCCAAGTTACTAGTTGTTTTGTTTCTTTCTAAATTACCGAATAAGTAAATTCTCCGATTATATTTACCATTCTCCAGATACACAACCAACAAAGTATTGATCAATCTCATTTTTGCCCACAATAGTCACAAGTGTAGTTGATAAGAGAGTAATATTTTTGTCCTAAAGTTCTATCAGATTTCACACCTTTTTTATGGCAATGGAATAATTTTTCTCATTTTTCAGATTTTTTCTTTGATTTTAGATTTTTTTTTTTATATACAATACCTTCCGTCTATGTAGCGAGTGTTAGGTCGGTGACTCCCAAACCAGTTGGCTTTAGGGCACCAGGTGTTAAGACACCCCTACGGACTTAATTACTCAGACTTTAGATATATATATTTTGGAACATCCTCGATCCATGTAGCGAGCTTTGGGCCAGTGACTCCCAAACCAGTTGGCTTTAGGGCACTGGGTGTTAAGACACCCTTACAGACTTAATAACTCGGATCTCGAATGTTTTTTTTTACTCCATCACTTTCTGAGATGCTTCCTCCATTTAAACTAGAGTACTGAATATTACAAACTTTTCAATTATAGCTCATGTCTGTATGTTTCCATGTATGTTGATAATACCTGTCAACTGAGCATATGAAGATCCATTTTAATCCGTTTTATGGAGAATTTACAAATTAAATAATTTAAAATGAAATAAACAATTTCACCTTTTTTTTAGTCAAAATAAAAACACAAAAACGCAAAGTATTTTTGTAATTTTTGAAAAATTTTCAATTTTTTTGTATTTTTCGAAAAAATTTTGAACTAAAAATAAAAACAACACACAACTAAAAAGAATATATTAATCAACTAATTCCCTACCCCAAACCTAAATGAGACATTGTCCCCAATGTCTTAAACAGTAGAAAAAGAGTTTAGAAGATAGTACCTGGTTAGCTGAAATTCTACACGAAAAGTTAAAGGTTAAGATCCAGATTAACACGACGCCTCTTACCACGATCGTCCTTGGACCAATTTATCTTTGAAAGGATAAGGTCAATAAAAGCATCAGCACGATTAATCATTTCTACTAGTCGTTCAAACATACCTGGCACGATCAGTTCCTCTCCGTTTGATGGTTCAATAAGATTTGCCTCCGCCAAGGGTTTTGAGATGATTCCCAAGACATGACTGATTCCTTCCTGTACGGCTTTCGAAACGATCCCTATAAGTCCAAGATTGCCACCGCCATATACTAAGTGCATATTCCTTGCAGCTAATACTTGACCCAAATCCTGTGCTGCAGCTACATATTGTGGTTTAACACCAACACTAGTACTGCAAAACACACAGATGTTTTCAACTCGTCTTCTTGAAGTGGCTTCCATGTTTTACTCTGGATGTCTTCAAAAGTGCAATGATGAGTTTAATTTATAACACCTGAAAAGGGTGAGTAAATTAATAGCACTAGTACCTGTTAAATGACAATTATTAGTTTAACAGTAAAATAAATCGTGATAGTAAAAAAGGTATGGATTCTGTCGGAGAAAATAAAAGAAAACAACAAAACAAATCACAATTATCAGGAAAAGACAAAGAGATATAATATGTACAAGAAAAGTAGCGGCTTGATTGACGTCTATGCGTCAGGGACCAGCTTCCCATCCAATTTTCTTATAAATTGGTAAACAGGTTTTTTTTGAGTCAGATTCCCGAGACTTAATTGTTGTCTTTCCTTTTGCAATTGTGCGTATAACACACGAATCTCGTGATACACACATCCACTGGGATGCGTCTCAAGAGTTTTAGATATGTCATCCAAAGACTCCTTACTGAAGCCATCCCTAATGAAGTTAATCTTATCTTCGCGGTTATCAAACACCATTCCTAAAGAACGACAACGAGTATTACAAAACATGCGAGAACATTTATAACAAACACACATTTTTTTGGCTCTTCTCTTTTTAGCATAGGTACTCCTTCATAAGCCAGGCAGATGTGAAATAAAAAAGTCAGAAGACTCACCTGCCAATCGGACCCGTGCTTTAATAATTCAATGAATGTCAGTAGGAATACCTTTGATCATTAGTAGTCTCATCCGTTCCAAACGAGCTTTGTAAACTTTAAACAGAGATTTTTGAGGGAGAGAAGGAAATTGCTTGTGAAGATTTGCGAGAGCTTCTTCCATCGTGAAAGGACTTAATCTGTAAAAACTAAACACACCAAATTAAATCACACCAGATCACAATATATACAAAAATTGCATGGGTTGCCTCCCTGCTAGCGCTAATTTTAAAGCCGCCAGCTAGACGTGACTTCTCGAATGTTAGGCTGGATCTGAAAGTGTGACACTTTCTTTTTGTCACTCAAATGATTCTCTCTAGTAGTGTTTGACACGCTTGTTTTTAACCTTGAATGTTTTGTTGGAGTCATGATCATGTATCTCAACGACTCTGTCTGGTAAAACCTTGGTGATCACAAATGGACCTGACCACCGTGATTTTGGCTTCCATAGGAAAAATTTCACCCTTGATTTGTTTAACAGTACCTTCTGCCCTGGTTCCAGTTGTATGCGCACTAACTTCTCATCATGTCTTTTCATTGCCTGTTCCTTGTATAATTTGGCATCCTCAAAAGGCTGTATGTGAAATTCCTCCAATTCGTTGAGCTGGTGGAACTTTTTCTCTTCTGTTGCTTATAATGTAAGAATAGGCTTCTTCAGTACGCAGTGCGCTTTATCTTCAGGCTCCACAGGTAATTGACATGCTTTACGTTTGTCAGTAGAACTTTGTCTTTCATTAGAGTTCTGAACGGTACTATGTTTCACATCAAGTATGAAACATTCCTCATTCTTTTCATCATCTGGGAAATTCATGGCCTTGAAAACATTGAATGATACTTCTTGGTCTTGTACCCTCATGGGTAGTTCTCCTTTTTGTACATCAATAATGGTTCGACCTGTAGCCAAGAATGGTCTCCCAAGGATGATTGGCACGTCTGCGTCTTCCTCCATATCAAGGACCATAAAATTTGCTGGGAAAATGAATTTGTCAAGCTTGACAAGCACATCATCAACTACGCCTCTTGGAAATACGAGCGTTCTATAAGCAAGTTGTAGTGATACTAAAGTGGGCATTGTTTCTCCAATCTGCAGTTTCCTGAAAATAGAAAAAGGCATCAAGTTAACACTAGCACCTAAATCACACAGAGCCTTACTGAAGTCATGTTCTCCTATGGTGCAAAGAACAGTGAAACTGCCAAGATCTTTCAACTTTGGAGGAAGTTTTCTCTGAATGATGGCGCTGCATTCTTCTGATAATGCTACTGTCTCATAATCTCTCAATCTCCGCTTTCGTGAAAGAATGTCTTTCATAAATTTGGCATAGCTGGGCATTTGTTCCAACGCTTCTGCAAATGGAATATTGATATGTAGATTTTTGAACACCTCCAAGAATCGAGCAAATTGCTTATCCAGTTTATTCTTCTGAAGACGCTGAGGAAAAGGTGGAGGTTAAGTGATTTGTTCTTTTTCCCTTGCTTCTATTTCCTCCATCTGTTGCTTTATTTCTTTTGGAACTTCCTCAGCAGTTGTTTTGGCTCCTGCATCTTTATTGATTTCAGTACCGTTTTTTAATATGATGGCATGACATTGATCATTCCCCATGTTCCTTGGATTTGGCTCTGTGTTGCTATGAAGGGTACCTGGCGGTCTGTAACTCTGAGCATTGGCCAGTTGTCCCATTTGATTCTCCTGTTATTTAATAGAAGCCGATTGACTTTGAATTAATGCTGCTTGGGATTGAAACATAGCATCATATCTTGCTGCTTGAGAGTCGTGTTTTGCTTCTATCTTTTTCAAGTGGATCAACACTTCTGTTATTCCTGATTCATTTGTCTGGTCCTGGCCTTTGTTCTGTTGTTGGAATCCGGGTGGTGGATTGTTCATTTTCCCCGAATTGTTGCTCCATGCGAAATTGGGATGATTCCTCCACCCTGGGTTGTAGGTGTTGGAATATGGATTGTTCCCCTGTCTGTTGAAATTGTTGACATAATTCACCGTTTCTTTATGTTGGTTGAAAGATTTTGACTCAAGTGCTCCTCCAAATTGTGAACTTGTGGATCCACCATTAACTTTTATGTTAAGAGTTTCCAGATTTTTGTAAATCACATCCAGCTTGGAATTCAGTGCTGTGTTGGCTCCAACTTGATAAATTCCTGCAATTTTTTGAATCATTCTCCTTTCTGTTGGCCACAATGAGTTGTTGTTGGCCATTCTTCAATTAAGTCCCAGGCTTGATCTTCTCATTTTTCCATTAAATCTCCTCCAGCAGCAGCATTAATTGTGATTCTCATTATTCTAGAAAGTCCATTGTAGAAGGTTTGGACTTGCAGCCATTTTACGATCCCATGATAAGGACATTTCCGGAGTAAATCTTTGAATCTTTCCCAAGCTTCGCAAAAGGGATTCTGAATCTTGCTGCACGAAGGATGTGATGTCATTCCTCAACTTTGCAGTTCTGGCTGGTGTAAAGTACTTTGCAAGGAATTTAGTGGCTAGAGTGTTCCAAGTTGTGATGGAACCTGCTGGTAACGAATGTAGCCAAGCTTTAGATCTGTCTTTCAGGGAATATGGAAAAACCCACAGTCTCACTGCTTCTTCAGCTGCTCGGTTGTAATTAAACGTACCGTAAACTTCTAGGAAGTTGCTGATGTGGGAATTAGGATCTTCAGTTGCATTTCCCCCAAACTGTACTGACTGCTGAATCATCTGGATGCATGTTTTGATGTCACCCGTATTTGCTGGTAAGGGAGGAAGTATAATACAAGAGATTAGTCCGTCAACCACCGGAATGGTTCTTTCTCGAATGGGAATTGGTGGTGCAACGTTCAAAGGTTCAGGTTCTATGTTGACTAAATCTTCTTGGCCTTCTCGCATTTCCCTTCTCAACTGTCTGATGGTTCTTTCAATTTATGGGTCAAGCGGTCGGAGTTCAAAGCTTCTGGTTCGTCTCATGAACTTTCTGAGAACATGAAAAATAAGAAAACAAAACCAATAAGTAAAAAGAAAATTAGATACAAGTAAAGGTATCTAACCTTAAAATAATAGTGAAAGATAAATAAGTCCCAGTCAACGGCGCCAAAAACTTGACCAGTGCGTAATCACACGCGTATAACGCAAGTGCACGTATCGTTCAAGTAGTATAAAAAGTATCGATCCCACCAGGACTTAAAACCTTTTATTATCAATTTATGAAGTTAAATGTTTACAAGTATCTAATGGATTGATTGTTTGATTGGGTGGTGACTTTAAAATTAAAACAAGTAAATAAAATTGCTTGAAAGTAGATTGAAGAAAATTCAAATTTATAAAACTATCCAGGGTTGTGAATCTTTCTAATATCTTTTAAAAGATGAAGCGGTTATTTCATATTTGTGTAATAAATCACTTTACTAACTTGGAACACTAAATTATACGAAAGCTTATGTCGATGGTCAGATGCAAATACCCAGTATAACCTAATTGAACCATATGTCTATGTCAACCAAATTACCTGGATTCATTAAGTTTAAGTTCCAATTATGGCTACCCCCGCCCGACAGGTATATTCCTATCCTGTAAGGAAATCTATTAAAGGGTTATATATCCTCAAGGAAGATCGTGGGCTATTAAGTTTAAGGCTGAAGCCTAAAATTCTTTTGTCAAGTTTATTTTAGATTTACCACATCAATCTTATTGGTGATTAGACAACAAGAAGCATTAAGCTTAAGACTTAATAAGTAAACCTTTAAATTACACAAACTATAAAATAATCCCTTATAAACCGGTGATATTAGAATTCATCACAACTCCAGATAACTGGCTTAGTTATGACACATATTTACGGGTAGTAAAAACTTAAATAAAATAAAAGACATAAAGTAAAATGCTGAAAAGTAAATTGCTGAAAAGTAAATGACGGAAAGTAAATGCTGAAATTAAATACTGAAAATTAAATGCTGAAAAGTAAATTGCTGAAAGTAAATTGCTGAAAAGTTAATGCTGAAAGTAAAAACTGAAAATTAAAGAAAGAAAAGTACTGTGCGTAAAAGTAAATTACGGAAAGTAAAAACTGAAAAGTAAAGAAAATAAAGTACGAAAGCGGAAATTAATTAGTGAAAGCTGTAAATAAACAAAAAAGATACAATCTGCTTAGTATTCTTAAGGAATTCCTTAGAAGAAAATATGAATTTTATAAATGAAATGGCTTGGTATTTATAGGCAAAATTTTGCCTCCATCAAATCATCCATCAAATTCTCCACCAAATCCATTATTAATTTCTCCACTAATCACTCCACCAAATCCATTATTAATTGCTCCACTAATTGCTTATTATGTTTGGAGATGATTTGATAATTTTATTATTTATTTATTAATTTATTTTTTGCTTTGAAAATGATTGAAAATGACTTTAATAATTACACACTACACACTTCTGGATGGTTCATCTATTTCGGTAATGAAATCTTCAGAATTCGAAAATATTTTGTCTTTCAAAGTTGTAGATCTTTAAGTCTTCTTTAATCTGGCACTTGAATTAGCTCAATCCGATATCGGAGTAAAAGGTTATGCCAATAATACGACAGATGTGCAAAATTGGAATTTCCAAAACTGCACTTTGTCAAAAACGCCCTTTCATGTTTCCAATCTCCAAAATTAAGATATCAAGTCTAATAATTACCCTTATTTGACCCATATTTCGTCCTAAATGATTTTATTGTGTCCCAATGTTATTTTATCTGTAAAATAAACTAAAACACATCAAAACGTTCATCAAACCCGAGAAACTAAACAAAATATTAAGTTAAAGGGCAGTAAATATTGATATATTTTCCGCTCATCACCATAGTAAAAAACACAGAGAACGACCTCTGGAATTAGAGGTAAAATTTATATAGAGCCCCCTCATTATACTAGAATAAAAGGAACTAGTAGAAGAGTAGCACCCGAACCAAAAGTATTAGTGACGATACCCTAACTTATCAAAGATGATGTAGAGCTTCCAGTGGAGTAATGACTTAAGAGGGTTAAGAAACTGAGATTAATAGGAAGAATAATAGAGGTAGTACAGTAGGAGTATGAAAGAGCATGACCCTTAAGGAGTCAATCAGTAAGAGGTAGTAAGACTAATAATCGGAAAATGAATCAGGAGTGAAGTTAAAAAAGAAAATTCAGATAATACCTACCAGAAGTACCTTAGTGTGGGAGCCAATGCCAGATATGTAAACACGAGAGCCCTGGGCTTATAAATAAGCAGCACGTACAACTACAACATAGGTAGCTAGTGAGATCACCATAATCGGAAAAGGCTTCAGGACTAATACCCACCCTCCCAACCCTCGTTAGATAATAGCAGCAAAGAAAGACCTTGATGTTTACCTTAAGATACTTCCTGAAACAAGTGAATGCGCAGTGAAAGTAGACCGAAATATAAAAATCGTCAGATTTAGTACAAGGGCATGATATGAGAAGAAAATAGCTCTAAGTAAAAGATTTAAAAGAGAATTTTTCTAGATGAAACGATGAAAAAACAAAGTATTAGTCAAGCAATGATAGAGTACGAAGACCCAGCGTTAGACCATAGAAGTTGCAGGTTTAGAATAGAGCACGAAAGAAGACAAAAAGGGTAACAAGTAAAATTTTTAGAGATTGAATTGCCGAGATAAGATGATAATAGAAATAGATACTAGATAAATAATGACAGAGGTGGATAAGTGCTAAAATAGACTTTCAATGGTTAAGTTCAATAGCACTACGGAACATCAAGCTTTCCCAGCATTGAATAACACTACAATTCCATTAGTTAGGAAACAGAAGGAAGGTAGCGAGTATAACCCATAAGTTCCCATGCAATATACCTAGCTAAGAAACAAGGTGAAGTACGACCTGAAAATGATTTATTGAGGTATAACATAGAGACAGCCAAGGAAACTCGATATACGAATATTGTTGAGACAAGGACAACACCTAACAGAATATGACTATGGGAATAATTGAAAATAGGATATTCTTGAGGGAAATCAAGCAAAGAGAACCAGCCAATGTAAATGATAGTTAACCAGATTCATAATAGCAACAAATTTACAGATACAAAAGAGTGTGAACACTAACCAAAACCGAGTCGCCAACGTCGACGTTAATAGTAAGCTAGAAGTACATGAAGGAATTGACCATGAGCTATGAGATCCTAAGCCCCACAGATAGGCAGAAATATGATAATTTGAAGAATAGAGTTGTTAAGCAATTGAGGCTTAGTATAGAGATAAATAAAGTCAAATAGAGAAATTTAGAGGAAGAATGCTAAGATCAAATCAAGCATATGAAATCCAAGAAGTATCAAGTACGATCAATTACAATAGCGTCAAAGATTACCTTGCGTACAATCATTCCAGAGTTAAGACAGAATGTGAAGGAACCTGATTATAAGAGACACAAGTATCCTTAAAGATGTGGGAGCACTATACGAAGAATTCAGATGCATATTCAGTAAGGTGACATGACATTAGTACAATTTGGGTATGAATATACTTCTTAGTGATCAGACTAGAGATTAATGATTCAACTAAAGTAGTTGTGGGAACGACCATATTAGTACTCGTGCATCAAATTCGATTAAGACCTTCCAAGTATGTTGGGGTAAAAGAAATAATAACAAGAGTGATTGTTTGAGAAGTCATAGAAAGTATTAACTCATTAAAGAAAAAGAATGAAAAAAATATGAAATACAGTCATAAGGTATCGGATATAAGAAGTAATTCACAAGGGCACCAGTTCAAGAATAACTTAAGTTCAGACCATAAGAGATGAAATACTCATATTATATCTTTTTGGATGTCATGAAAGTGTAGAATGAGAGATATATGAATTTATGTATAATAAGTTTCGTGAAGGGTTTACACCTCTATGTAGATAAGATATAGTATACGGCCCTCGTTTCCACACGAGAAAGAAAGGTTTCAAAGGGACTTTTAAAGGGTTAAGCTTTCAACCATAAAAATCAAATAGAGAATACCAGAATAAGAGATTCTCAAGAATCATAGTATTGAGTTCTTGAACAGAATTGTAGAAAGAAAGTAAATGAAGATAAAAGTAGCAGAGACCAGATATTTTCAAACCAAGAAGCACCTAAGAAGTTCAACATTAGAAATGATTCGAGGACGAATCCTATTTAAGGAGGGGGAGAATTTATAACATCTGGTAATCCCGACGACTTGTACGTTACTAGAGGTCGATGACTATTCTGTTATCAGAGGCATAATACATGATGAAAATCATGTTCAAGCATGCATGCGCTCATGGAAGGACTTTTCGGACATTCGACGAATTTTTTACAGTTCCAAAGCGGAATTTAGCTTACGTTCCAATTTGAACAACCTTTAGTATTTGGGGCATAATATTTTCATACGATCTCCGATTTCTATGATATTTATATTGTCGAAACGCTAAGACCGATACCAAAAACTGCTGGGTTGAATATTTTTCCAATTTTGAATCAAAAATAGGTCAAAAATGCAGTTCTAAATTTCAGATGCATAGTGCCATGAGAAGTAATCTTGATAATTTTCCATGTGTCTCAAAATTTATGATATTTTGCCATTAAATCATTACTTATTCACCCTTAGTATAAATATGGAACACAATTTATATCTCTCTAACATTTAGAAGAGGAGAAAATGTGAAAAGGAGAAGGAAAGAAGAAATGAAGGAAGAAAGAAGAGGAAAACAAATTTTCTCACAAAAAACAATAAGGGAGCAAAGGAAAATCAACACATTACAAGCTAAGAAAAGGAATGGCAAGCTTTGAAGACTTATCTCGTGAAGGAAATCAAGTGAAATGAGGTAAAAGAATCTCGACCCAAAACTTGGAATGTAGAATTTTGGTGATATGCTGCTATGTTGGTATTATTGGCTTGCTAGGGATTGCATCTAGATGGATAAACAACTAAGTAATTGAGTATATTAAGAAATGCCCAAAGTTTGAAAATCATAGATGTTGAGCTAAAATAAAAATTATGAGATTAGGGGGTTGCCTTAATGGTGTAATGTGGTATAACATATATGGATGTTGGAGTTTAAAAAGTGCTTGTGTGAAAGTCATAATGTGGGGTGTTGGAGTTTCACTTGGGTATAGCCATTCAAAAGTTGTTGTTAGGCCTTGAGAACAAGCCAGAATCGTGACGCTCAACACCCAGCGTCGCGACACGTAACTATAAGGTGTTCACTGCCTCAGTCTGAGCATGCGGGCGTCGTGACACATAAATCTCTGTGTCGCGATGTGTAACAATCATAGACTCTTTACTCGGGCCTGATCAGGTGGGTGTCGCGATGCGAAACAGAACATAACCTATGTCTGGCTCTACTTGCATAGGCGTCACGATGTGCCAGACCTGGTGTCACGATAAGATATAGGAAAGTTTCATATCATTTTCGATTTCAACTTGGGATGTTAGGGATCACCCTAAAAGTTTCGTATCAGCTCATACACACACGTTATGTCATGTTACAAGCATCATACGCACGTAGTGGTAATAGTTAGTTGATTTGAGAAACCCAACCTAGTTCCGAAGCACATTACACGACTTGTATTCTAATTAAGAATGTCATTTATAGATCATCATAAGAACCGTAATTTTCTTCGACGAAGTGAAATAGTACCAATCAGATTCTAAAATCTATGAGTGAACCCTTCTCTTAAACCATGTTTACTTATATGTTTTTGAATCAAGACTTACTTTTGAGCACTTAGTGTTGGACAATTATGACCCATAGCATCACTATTTGTAAAAGACATTGTGGTTTTTGTACAAATTAACTATGTGACAAAGGAAATTGCTATTTTATCATTTTGTAATTAGATTACTTTGATATATATAAATGATAAAATTCCTTATGATTAGTTCCGGAATAATAAGATATGAGACAATATTAATCCACGAACGGTTTAACCATTAAATATCCATAGTTGTAGTATTATCGAGAATGGACATCGATAATGCGGAATAGACTAGTATTACACTTGTGCGCGTTATGGAAGCTTAACGGCATAGTTCTTATATATTTAAGTAAATGATACTTATGCAAGTGTGATGAGAGGTTTTGTTAGCCGTTGGACCGGGAACAGCTTCGCTCTTGATAGACCCCTCAGAATCCCATTGGTAGTATGACTATGTGTCTATGGGAATCCGCATCAGGGTAGGTGTATATGGTCTTAACCTGAGACTTGCATCGCTAATACTTGCGACAGTCAATACGCTTTGGTTTTTGTCATCCGGGGCTTTAACAGGTTTTGTGTACGCCTCTTCTAGGTTTACTGATAATCATAGTGTATTGGGTGTGATGTCAAGATGGAAGTATCACTTCAGTCATATAGAGAAGATGATCACGCAGGGATACAGAACTATTATTCTCATATGGTGCAGCTATCGGGATAGTATGACTAGGTCATGATTATCCGATTAAAGAGACTAGTTGGTAGTGATCTGATAAATGCTTCGTACGGGGCAGACATAATTCCAGCCCCAGACCTAGCATGCGACATCTGATACTGGATCGTAGTACGCAATACATAGTATATTATGCCTGATATAGATTATATATTCTTTGTTGAATATTTCTGGAGAATTGGGTAGGCATGGTATTTTGCTAGAAGCCAACCATGTCTTGTAAATCGGTAAGAATGTGGTATCGGGTACGCACGTGTTCGGATAGTCCGACAACCGAATTTACTGCCAACATATCCAGAGATCTCTTGGGTTGCTTCCCAAAGATTTTCCGATGACTTTTGACTAGAGCATAATTAATATAGGATTAATTATAAGAGAGAGAAAATTAATCTGGGATTAATTACGGCAAAAATTTATTTGTGATAAAATTTGAATAGAAGAGAGAACGTGATTAATTTGGAATTAATCGATTAAATAATATATTTGATATATTAATTGAAATAGGATTTCAAAGCGGAATTAAGATTGGATTTGAACTCAGGCGAACGAATTAATTTGGAATTAATTCGCAAGCGACTTTCGTAATAATTTTGCTAGGCATTATTATTTAATTAAATTTGATTTAATTACGTCGCAATGGAAAATTCATTTAATCGGATTAAACGAACCCGAACCTGAAGTGTGTTGGGCAAGCCAACCTGAATTTTGAATTTAAGAAGTGGGGCCCACTAACTTACATCAAATATCTACGATGGAAGTGGTTTAGGGCATTTAATGCCATTTTCCCTCCAACACACTTTGACTTTGAGTTTACTTTTTGGAAAAGCATATACCATTTTTTACAAGGTAATTTTGGTAATTGTTTTTAGATAAACAAAATACAAAAACTCTCTATTTCCTCTAGCCATTTCCCTGACTCTCCCTCTCCCTCTTGGAAATTTTGTTTCAAATTTCAAGCTTGCTAGCACATTTGGAGTTAAAGAAGGTGATAGGGAAACTCACCCTTGATTAGATTCACTCAATGAAAGCTTGGAGCTTCATCTACATTCAAATATTTTTGAAATCCAACATCCGATCATTGTATGTTTTTTTTCCGCAAACTTCTTTAATATTCACACACAAATCATTCTTAGAGATATTTGGCATGTCTAGGACACTAACAATGGTATCATGAGCCATATTTAAGCATGATTTGTATTTAGGGTTTATAGACTTTATTTGGGGATTTTATGCTTTGAGCTTGGAAATGCCTAAATTGGTTGTTTGGTTATGGTTATATGATCATAACTTGGAGTTATGCATGATTGATTTTGTGAAAAATTGATTAGATTAATTTTCCCTAAATATCCCACCATGGCCGAAACTAACCCTAGTACTAGTTCATGGTGATTTTTTGATTTAGACTATTGGATGAGTTTAAAGCATGAAATAAATATTGATTATTGATTTAATTTGATTGAAATCAAAATTGGATATTATTTTCCCATATTGCCGTGAACAATAAGCATGTATAATGGATTGATTTTGCTTCAATTTATATTGGACATGATTGGATGATATTAGCATGATTAATTCATCTAATTAATATTTTGGAAATATTAGTTTAATTAATTAATTGTGTTAATTACACTTTAATAAAAATTAATGTAATATTTAGAATATTATGTTAATAAGAATTAGTCTTTAAATTAGATTGGGCTAATTTGTTGTATTTGGGCTTAATGGGCTTGGTTGGGCCAAGTTTGGTTTTGGACAATTGGGTTGGATCCAATTGGGCCTAAAACCATTTCCATAAAGTCCAAATATAACTTTGGGGCCCTTAAACAATTTAATTGGGCCTATTGGGCCTAAATTGATTTTTGGCGAAATGGTGATTCCTTATTGGGCCTTGGCATCTTGGATTGGATCCATAATTGGCCAAAGCTAATGCCTTAAGAATTAATTAAAAGCCAATTGGACTTTAATTAAATAGTATTGGATACTAATTGGGCCTTTGAGACCGATTTAGATTACATTTAGAATCAAAGTCTAAAAGACACTAAAATAAGTGTAATTATTTAATTTGGAATTAAATACGAATTAGTATTGGATACAAATTAAATTGGATTTAAAATTGTAGTTCGATATAATTCAAGAATATGTACTTTGAGTATTTATTCTTAAACGAGTTGGACTCGCGCAAATCAAATCGTTGTTTGAACATTGAATGGTTATTAACTCAAATATTAATTAATTGGATTAGATTGATTGAATAACATCCTTTATGTGAATACTTGGATGTATTTGTATGAATAATGTATATCAGATGGATATTAGAGGGGTGGGGGTAATTTTGGAAATTGTTGTAATAGATTTAGAATTTATTAAATTGGACCTGCGTGTCCAGCCTATTATCTCTTTACTCTTTGTATTTCTCTTCTCACCAATTCCCCTCAATGTAAATAAGGTTTCTTTAATGTATTATGTAATTGGGTAGAAGTATGAATAGTGCTAGCGGGAGAGAGAAAACAGAGAGATTTGTTATAGGAACAAAGTTTGTTATATATCCATCCGCATATCGTTATTAATGTATTTGCGCCTTATTATGCTTTTAGAATGCATGTTTAAGGGTGTATGATGAGACCTAATCAAAGATAATAAATTGGTTGCCAATTTACGTGAAAAACCCTCACTCAAATATTAAGTGTTTTCCTTCCATTGAGTGGTTCTCTCTCAAGATCCATGATTGACTTTGGTTTGTTGGCCAAAGTCAAGATCAATGTCCATCGCTGATGTGTTTGAACCACGAAGACTTTGTTATATATCGCATGTCTGGGGCAGTTGTGACTTGTTGGCCAAAGTCAAGGTCACTTCTGTACATCGACGTGGATTACGAAGCTTTCCCACTATCAATGGGTCGCGCTTAACTGGAATCATTAAGCTTGTTGAGCCAAAGCCAGGGCTTAGTTGATTCAGAGGAAAATGTTAGGATATAGATATTGGATATATATTTGGACTTGGAGGTCGACCTACCGGATCTAGGAATTAGATGGGATCTAATTGATCTTAGAGATCTACCTAGTTAAGTTTCATACAACTTGTTGGCCAAAGTCAAGGTTGTGTGTTATTTAACGGGATCCTAGCCCACTAGGAAACTGGATTTCCCGAGTACTCAACAGAGGGTTAGAGGCTCACCGAAAAATAGTGGGAGGCTAGTATTAAATTTGCAATTTCGTTTAATACTTGCCAAATACGCGCTTTTAAATTATTTTCGTCATTATATATTTATATCAGTTGGACTAATATTTTATTGTTTTCTTTGAACAGTTGGATTGTACCATAACTTCATTTGTAGTTGATTATATAGTTGGACTATAGTAATCATTACATTTGACTATACCTGATATCGTTTATTAAATAGTTGGACTATTGCAATCAAGATGACTGGAAAAATTAGCGTAAAAGACATCGTCATGGGCGATAATGTCTTTAATGGCTCCAATTTTCCAGACTGGGAGATGAATCTCACGATTATCCTGGGAGCCGAGAAGTTTCTCTATGTTATAGACAGACCTCTCGGGCCTGAGCTTGGACATGAGCAGGTTGTTGACCATGAGCTTTGGAAGACTCACAGTGATGACAACTCAACTACTCAGTCCCTTATGCTTTCCGTAATGACCCCTCAATTTTGTCATCAAAATAAGGGATTGGATCCCTACAACATGATGTTGAAATTGAAGGACATTCATAGATCTAACCTTAGATCACATAACTATTAATTGCAGAAGAAGCTCTTTCGCTTCGCATGTCTGAGGGTACATCTGTCGAGTACTATGTGTCGCAGATGATTGCTAACATCGAACAATTATGTCAATTGGGCATGACCTTTGAGGCTGAGACTTCCATAGATTTGATCATACATTATCTACATGACTGCTGGGCGGGTTCATCATGGACTACAATATAATGAACCAAGAGAAGACTCTTGGAGAGTTGATGGCGATGCTGAAAGAGGCAGAGCCAGAGTTTCTGAAGGGCAAGAAGTGCGAGGCGCATTTCGCTTCGACATCTCAGAAGGCCAAGGCTTGGTCGAAGGCTTCTGGAGGTGTGAAGAAGAAGAAAATAAAAGGCAAGGCCAAATCATCAAAGTCTTCTGAGAAGGCAAAGGATAATTCCCAAGATGTCTGCCTACAGTGTGGCAAACGGGGTTACTGGAAGTGTGACTGCCGTGAGTACAAGGCGCACATGAAGGAAGTGGAGGCGGGTAAGGCTCCGGCTTCAGGTATGTTTGTTATTGAAATAAACATGTCTACTTCTAGTTTTAAAACTTGGATTTTTGATTCTGGATGTGGTACTCATATATGTACTAATGTGCAAGATCTGTAGATTAGCAGGAGACTGGCCTCAGGCGACATTGACCTACGAGTTGGAAACTGGACCAGAGTCGCTGTTTTAGCTGTAGGGACCTATATTTCGGAATTGCCCTCGGGACATGTACTTACTTTATCAGACTGTTATTATGTACCTAGTTTGATTGTAAACATTATCTCTGTATCTTATTTGACCCAAAGCGGGTACACTTTTGTATTACGAAACACTGGGTGTTTTGTTTATAAAGATGATTTTGAGATATGTACAGCTGATGCAAATAACGGTCTTTATATTTTGAATATAAATGAATCTCAAACATAAAATATGACAAAAAAAGGCTCAAAATGAGTAAAACAAATGAAACTTATCTGTGGCATTGTCGTATGGGACACATTAACAGACTCATATATCCACGCTTTTGAAGAGTGGATACTTGGACGGATTTGATCCTAATTCATATGATGTCTGCGAATCTTGTTTATTAGGCAAGATGCCTAAAACGCCTTTTAGCGGTAAAGATGTTCGTGCCACTGAACTGTTAGCCCTCGTTCATAGTGACGTATATGGGCCCATGTCTAGCCAGGCTAGAGGTGGATATGAATACTTCGTAACCTTTATGGATGATGCATCGCGTTATGGTTATGTGCATCTTATGAGACACAAGTCGGAAAATTTTGAGAAATTCAAAGAGTTTCGACACGAAGTAGAAAAACATACCAGTAAAATTATTAAAACATTACGGTCGGACCGTGGTGGAGAATACTTGAGCAATGAGTTTCTTGATTACTTGAAAGAGTATGGTATTCTTTCACAGTGGACTCCTCCCGGAACACCTCAACTGAATGGTGTGTCTGTATGGAGAAACCGAACTTTGTTGGACATGGTAAGGTCAATAATGAGTCGCACTGAACTACAAATTTCCTTCTGGGGATACGTATTGAATAGTGCAATACTTATTTTGAATAAGGTTCCATCAAAGTATGTTGGACAGACTCCATATGAAATATGGACAGAAAAGAAACCGGGTTTCTCATTCCTGAAGATTTAGGGATGCTTGACATACGTTAAACATTTGGATGGTACCAAAATAGAACCCAAATCGGATAAGTGCCTATTTATAGGTTATCATAGGGAAAATAAAGGATATTACTTCTACAATCCACAAGAGAACAAGGTATTTGTTGCTCTCCATGCAGTTTTCCTTGAAAATGAATTCCTAAATACAGTGGTAAGTATGAGGAAAATAGAACTCGATGAAAATCGTAGTAATAATGTTCCTAGCACAGACTCCCCCACGGAACATGAATAGTTTATTAGGGATGAGACTGTACCACAATCTTCTAATACACAAGAACCACATAGATCGGAGAGAGTCAGAAAACAACCTGAGAGGTATGGGTTTCTGATCTCACCTCACGTAGATATTAATCTTATTGAGGATAATGAGCCGGCTACGTATTAGGAAGCGATACAAGGTATCGACTCCGCTTTATGGCAAGATTCCAAGAAGTCTGAAATGGATTCCATGTATACCAACCAAGTCTGGGCACTGGTTGATGCACTAGAAGGCGTTAAGCCGATTGGTTGTAAATGGGTCTTCAAGAAGAAGACGGACATGGATTGCAACATACAAACGTACAAAGCTAGGCTTGTAGCGAAAAGGTATCATCAACGACATGGTGTCGATTACGACGAAAATTTTTCACCTGTTGCCATGATTAAATCCATTCGGATAATGCTTGCTATTGCTACATATTTCGATTATGAAATATGGAAGATGGACGTCAAAACCGCTTTCCTTAACGGAAACCTTTTGGAGGATGTTTATATGCAACAGCCTGACGGTTTTGTCGTACCAAAACATGCAAACAAGGTTTGCAAGTTAAATCGATCCTTTTATGGATTGAAGTAAGCATCACGTTCTTGGAATCAACATTTTGATGAGATCATAAAAGAATATGATTTCATTCAAAACGAAGATGATTCTTGTGTATCTAAGAATGTTAGTGGGAGCGGACTGACATTCATTGTCATTTACGTTGATGATGTATTGCTTATTGGCAATGACATTCATATGCTACAATCGGTGAAAGCTTGGCTTTCATTAAAATTCTCCATGAAAGATCTGGGAGAAGCAGCCTTTATTCTGGGAATAAGGATCTACCGGGATAGATCTAGAAAACTGCTTGGACTCTCCTAGAGCTCGTATTTTGACAAAGTGTTGAAGAGATTCAACGTAGATTAGTCTAAGAGGGGACTGCTTCCAGTGTCATATGTCATCTCTCTATCTAAGGACATTTGTCCTAAAACTCAAGATGAGAGAGATAACATGAGTCGGATCCCGTTCGCTACTGCAGTCAGATCGATCATGTATGCCATGATATGTACACGACCTGATGTCTCATATGCTTTGAGCATGTGCAGTCGCTATCAGGCCGATCCATGTGATGGTCACTGGATTGTTGTTAAGAACATCCTTAAGTATCTTAGATGAACTAAGGATGCTTTCTTAGTCTATGGAGATGGAGAACTTGAGGTGGCTGGGTTCACCGATGCAAGTTTCCAAACAGATAAAGAAAACTCTAAGTCCCAATCTGGCTATATATTTTGTTTGAACAACGGAGCCGTGAGCTGGAAATCTTCCAAGCAAGAGACTGTTGCTGATTCAACAACAGAAGCAGAATATATCACTCCAGCTGAGGTAGCAAAAGAAGCAGTTTGGATCTGTAAATTCATAATTGGATTAGGAGTAGTTCCGTTAGCAGCTGAGCCTGTTCCTTTGTATTATGACAATAACGGGGCTATAGTGCAGGCTAAGGAACCGCGGTCTCATCAACGATCCAAGCATGTACTTCGAATTTTCCATCTGATTATTGAGATCATACATCGTGGCGATGTGAAGATCGAAAAGATCGCTTCAGATGACAACATTGCAGATCCGCTGACGAAAGCTATTTCTCAGTAGAAGTTTGAGCGACATGTACATAGTTCAGGTGTTAGATACTTGAGTGATTGGCTATGAGCCAAGTGGGAGATTGTTGGAAAATTATGACCCATAACATCACTATTTGTAAAAGACATTGTGGTTTTTGTACAAATTAACTATGTGACAAAAGAAATTGCTATTTTATCATTTTGTAATTAGATTACTTTGATATATATAAATGATAAAAGTCCTTATGATTAGTTCCAGATTAGTAAGATATGAGACAATATTAATCCACGAACGATTTAATCATTAAATATCCCTAGTCGTAGTATTATCGAGACTGAACATCGATAATGCAGAATAGACTAGTATTACACATGTGCGCGTTGTGGAAGCTTAACGACATAGTTCTCATATATTTAAGTATAGGATACTTATGCAAGTGTGATAGGAGGTTCTGCTAGCCTTGGACTGGGAACAACTTCGTTCTCGATAGACCCCTCAGAATCCCATTGGTAGTATGGCCATGTATCTATGGGATTCCGCATCAGGGTAGGTGTATGTGGTCTTAACCTGAGACTTGAATCGCTAATACTTACGATAATCAGTACTCTCTGGTTTTGGTCGTCCGGGGCTTTAAAAAGTTATGTGTACGCCTCTTCTGGGTTTACTGAGAATCGTAGTGTATTGGGTGTGATGTCAAGATGAAAGTATCACCTCACTCATATGGAGAAGATGATCACGTAAGGATACAGAACTAGTACTCTCATATGCTGCAGCTATCGGGATAGTATGACTAGGTCATGATTATCCGATTAAATATACTAGTTATTAGTGATCCGATATATGCTTCGTACGGGGCAAACACAATTCCAGCCCCAGGCCTAGCATGTGACATCCGATACTGGATCGTAGTACGCAATACATAGTATACTATGTCTGATATAGATTATATATTCTTTGTTGAATATTTCTGGAGAATTGGGTAGGCACGGTGCTTTGCTAGAATCCAACCATGTCTTGTAAATCCATAAGAATGTGGTACCGGGTATGCACGTGTTCGGATAGTCCGACAACCGGATTTACTGCCAACATATCTAGGGAGCTATTGGGTCACTTCCCAAAGATTCACCGATGACTTTTGACTCGAACAGAATTAATCTAGGATTAATTATAAGAGAGAGAAAATTAATATGGGATTAATTACGGTAAAAATTTATCTGGGATAAAATTCGAATAGAAGAGAGAACGCGATTAATTTGGAATTAATCGATTAAATAATATATTGGATATATTAATTGAAATCAGATTTCAAAGCGGAATTAAGATTGGATTTTAATTCAGGTGAACGAATTAATTTGGAATTAATTCACAAGCGACTTTCATAATAATTTTGCTAGGCATTATTATTTAATTAAATTGGATTTAATTACGTCGCGACAGAAAATTTGTTTAATCGGATTAAACGAACCCGAGCCTGAAGTGTGTAGGGCAAGCCAACCTAAATTTTGAATTTAAGAAGTGGGGCCCACCAACTTACATCAAATGTCTACATGAGTGATGGAAGTGGTTGATGGCATTTAATGCCATTTTCCCTCCAACACACTTTGACTTTGATTTTGCTTTTTGGAAAAGCATATACCATTTTTTGCAAGGCAATTTTGGTAATTGTTTTTAGAAAATAAAATATAAAAACTCTCTCTTTCATCTAGCCATTGTCGTGACTCTCCCTCTCCATCTTGGAAAATTTGTTTCAAAATTTCAAGCTTGCTAGCACATTTGGAGTTAAAGAATGTGATAGGGAAACTCACCCTTGGATTGGATTCACTCAAAGAAAGCTTGGAGCTTCATCTACATTCAAAGATTTTTGAAATCCAACATCCGATCATTGCAAGTTTTTTTCTGCAAACTTCTTTAATATTCACACAGAAATCATTCTTAGAGACCATTGACATGTCTAGGACACTAACACTTAGGGCGTTACCCAAGATTACTTTTAATTGTGTTTGAATGAGAACGTTTTGAGAAATATTTTTCAGAAAGAAATGAGTTTTAGAACTTGAGTTTGATGATTTTCGAGGCATGAGGGAAAAACCCACCTCAGTTGTAACTTGACACAGATATCATCTACACACGTATTTCAGGACTATAGATGACAAATGTCCCTTGATCCCAGATTTAGAGTTTGGAGGGTAGCATAGATCTTCACCCCGGCTCTAGATTTATGGCTTGGGGGACGACGAGATATAACGCCCCAAGACCACCAGATATTTTCGTACGGCGAGACGCCCCCAAGCGCTAGATTTTACGTATGGGGGGACGGTGATACATAGCGCCCCATGTGCCAGATATTCAGATACAGATTTTCTGAAACAGATTTCCAGAAATAAATTTTCAGAAAAGATAAGTTTGTAAAATAGTTTTCAGAAAAGATTTTCAGAAAGAGTTGAGTTTTCTGATAAGAAAGAGATTTCAGAAAAGATTGTTTTCTATGAGGATTTCAGTTTTTAGAACCATGAATTTTTAAAAAGAACTAGTTTTCGTTTTAAACTGTCCACTCACTAGGTCATTCAAATGATCTAACCCTCCCCCCAACCCACTCCTAGTTTTTTAGTTTTATAGGTTACCTTGAGGACGAGCTCGAGAGGATGGATATCGATGGCTGTCACTAGGGGGTCTGAGTCCACCAGGTCAAGTCAGAAACCTAGTCAGTCACAGTTCAAGAAAATTCATGTATCATACATTTTGTATAAGTTGAAATTGTGTCTGTTACAAGCTAAGTGTTAATGACAGAGTTACATAGTGTGTTGTTTTGTATACATGATTATGAGTATTTGAGATGCATTTCATATTGTTGAGTTGGGGTCCCATGTATGAGTTTGGTTTCGAGATGAGATTAGCAGTGATGATCACAGTCAGATAGTCAGAGGCTCAGAGGGATATGTCAGCCTATTCCCTACCTGTAGCATCTCTTGGAAGGAGATGTTATATTCTATAACGTAAAGAATACAAACAAGAACAACAAAAATAATTTTCTAAGCTAAAGAGATTTAAGGATTACCTTAATCTTTCAAAATCTCCTTTAACTTTGTTCTTGTTGGTATTCTTCCTCTCTAAAATCCTTAGAGAGCTTTTTATGATATTTGGAGGCTAAGTTTTTCATTCTAAGCAAAGGAAAAACAAATTTCCCTTATATATCATGTAATGGGTGAAATTGGGGGGCTATTTTTGTCAAAGGAAAATTTTCATTTTACCAAAAATAAAAATCAAGCAAAAATTATCAAATCCAATTTGATAACTATTACCTTTAACCATAAATGTAACTAAGTCAAATATTTACACTATAATCATTTTCCAACATAAATATCACTTTAGATATTTGTATTTTTAATTATTTTAATTATTTAACAATTAAATAATTAAATAATTACTTAAATACAAATATATAAATATATGTATGATATTTCCTTTAAATAATCAAAATACATATATTTATGATATATGTCAAATATCTTATTTGATAATTAATTAATGTGTATTTAATAAAATCATATATTAAATATAAATACACATTAATTAGGAAATGACTGAAATGACCCTTATGCATGTAATTTTCATTTAACCCTTGAACGATTCGAATTAACTTTTTTAATTCGATAAAGTATTACGAATAATCTGTATTATTCATAACGCGTTGCCCATGTGCTCAACGAGTACACTTCATATTGTGGGACTCTCTAAGTTTAGGTTTATCTGTCACGAAATCAAATTTCATGTTCATAATTCACCCACTCGTAAATTATGATGACCACGAATAATATCGCTAAACTATGCAAGTTGAGGTCATTGTATACGTATAATCCCTCCGTCACAGGCTATCAATACTATACCGGGGATATAGAAAGGAACGTCAAATCCCTTAGGTATAATATAGTTGACTCATAAATTTATGATCTCTAAATAACACTCGGAACTCTCTTCTGAAATATTCCACGTCATAGATTTACTAGATCACAAATATGTACATGATACCTATGCCCTATACATAGGACTGACATATTCTATCTGATACTCACAGGATATCATGAGCATGTGTCCACACCCAACGAACAGGCGGAGGTCTGATCTATATCGATCAATGACGTGACTGCGATCAACGTGTGGAGGATGTCTCATATATCCACAGTGGTATCTCAAGTCGAAGGACCACTATGCTATTCGACTCAAGAATATTCGTATTGAAATTGGTGTACCATCTAATAGGAAATCTTCGGTGAGCCACTCAGTGTTTATCAAATAAACACCTACACGTCTATACGAGTCTCCCGAGACTCATGGTTCATTGGGATAAATTATCGGACCATGTCCTGATATATGACATATACTGGTTTCATTGGATTTTACTAACTGACTCGTGTCAGTAAATCTTGACCAAGAACTTTATTTGAGAATATACAACTTATAGTGACATTTCCCAATGTAAATTACAAACTACATTGTAACTGCGCATTATATTGTAAATCATTGGCACTTTTTCTAATATATACATATCACAAAATCATATTTAGTTCAATCTAATCGTAATTAGAATGAATACGTATATAAAAAAATATGTGCAACCATTAATATATAATATTATAGAAAAATGAATTATTCGTATGCATGAATCAGACATAAATACGATCCGGATTGGTGCTCCGAGCACCAACCCTAACAACAACATCATAACTAATCAAGATTTTTATTTAATAAATACAAACACCGTGCTCAACACGAAAAATAACATAATAACCATAAATCCAAGACCTCTAAGACTTTTCCGGGGACACTTGCGAGGGTGACTGTAACTTGGGTGATCCGTATCTCGAGCATAGCTTCCAAAGCTGAAGTGGTTGAGCCATCTGGCAGCGAACCTGCAAAACTAGTAACCGGTTTGGTGTGAGTTATAAGAACGCAGTAAGTAACTACGCTCGTACTACAAACAAAAATACGAGTCAAACATATCATTGGTTTGTCAAAATTAACAAGTTATCACGAGTTCACATTTTTCAACTTTTTATTATCCTTTATACTTTACCGAAGTCAAATTCTCATATCTACTTATTTATATATATGCCAATCTATTAGACAAACATACAAAGCACACTAGGCATCAATTCGAATATCACAGAGTATGTCATTTTACAACGAAACTATTTCAATCACAAGAAACATGAAGTCACATACTTAAAATTTATTACGAATGAACATCTTTGAAATATCCTCAAATCGATAAGTCAAAAAAACTTCCTTCATTTTGAAACAAACTTTCTTCCATTCCGATACCCTTACGATAGCTTAACATTTTTGACTTAGACACTTTCACTCATATCAGTTCAGAAATCATAGCCCACTTCACTTACATTCATTCAAATCTAATTTCAGAATTCTACAAACACATTATATGAATTCTACAAACACATTCAGTCTCTTCCATAATGTACGAACATACAATAACAAAATTAGCAAACACACTTATAACATCGTATATTCACACCGATTTCCAAGTCATTCATTCATTCCCCAATAGCACACACAGTCCATATATATCATAGATTCTGTCACACATAGATCTATTAAATCATACATACAGTCATCATGCAACCGAAAATGAAGTATACATAACAACCAATACATCACAGAACACATAACCAAATAATACATACATATGGTTGACTTACACATATAATGCTCGTATGAGACTCATTACCTATTTTACAATAGGTTTGAGATGAATGCTGCCTGAACGGATTCCTAACCAACTCGACTACTACACCACAAAATCATCAACCAATTAAACATATACACATGCACACATATCACGTAACACAAACTCATCGCACAGTTTCTCATATACAAGCACAAACACGGTAAAAGCATCCGACTCTTCATCCAAATACTCATTTACATACATATATTTCAAACACATGAGTACACATTATTACGAACTCAAATGCTAAATCTTTTAACGGTCCTCATATCCTTCACTTATCAATCAAACATCCTCAGTTTCAAATTTCTATCCAGAAACCTCTTATACAGAAATTTATCAATTATACTTATCCATTCAGGAAAAACATAACTTATACTCATTTATTATCGCACTTGACCAATCTAACATTTATACTGATAATCCCATGTATGAGTCAATAACAAACTTATTGAAAAAATGTACAAATACATATGCTCATACAAATTCAAGAATCATAACTTATTCCATTTACCGATTATGTATACTCAAAATATACAAATATCATCATCACAAGCATATACAAATATGTGTACATATACTTATAAATATGCTAATACGTATACTTATAAACACACATACCATTACGAGTTCATACACTTACATACATCAATGCACATATGTAAACATCAAACTCATCAAATATTTAACTTCATATCATAGCATAAACCAAAAATTGATACTTATGGTAGTCAATTACTTAACTATACATAACATTGAACTCCGTTCTCAAAACCATCTCTTTCAATCCTCATTTTTTCCTTAACACTTCATTTATTATACACACACATATATATTTTTTCAAACTTAAATCAACATTCAAATACTCATCGTATGGATTACTTACCTGGCTTCACAAGCACTACAGGTCCAAGTCAAATCTGTCAAAACAAAAGTCGACACACCGTCAAAATCGCAACTTTAAAGAATCCTCAACTTAACTTTGATAAAATTTCGGATCTTTTATATATATCTCATATCTATCATTACGATAAAAAAAAATCAATACATGAAAAACCCACTTTAACCGGAAACTTAGATAACCTATCGGATTGATCCAATTCGTTCTATTTTCACTCAGATTCTATCAAATACACATATTCAATATACTCGTGCTCAAACAATTCAATTTAACGACAAACATGAAATAAATAATTTTTTACATGGAGGTCTTACCGAGATTTTGAGGGAATATACGGACTCCAAATGATCCCACAAATGCACTAGAATCAACGAAATTTCAATTGGAGCTACTGTTCACTCGTGGGTCATTATTCACCACCGTTTCTCCTCTCATTTTACGTGCAACCGTCCATGGAATGGAAAATCCATCGATGCCAACTTGTAGTACTCTTCGAGAGATTCAATTTGACGAGTGGCTCTGGACGTGAAACGAAGCGACGAGCCAGGATCAGAACATGGAAGCTCCCTCGTATCTATCTCTTTCCTCACTTTGCCGGTGGTTTCTAGGCCATAGCCCGCAACTAGCAGATTCAAGATGGTCGGGCATCCCTCTCCTCACTGGCACGATGGTCAGCGAAGACCGATGGCCGATCTTCGAACTCACGGCCTCTCTCTCTCAATAACGATGATGAATGGGGTCAGGTGGAGTGATTTAGGATGTTCTGAAATTTTTGCATTTATAAGAAACTATGGTATATTTATAGAAAAGATTCTGAAAATTACATTCTGACCTCGCGAAATTACAGTTACGTCCCTACTATGGGTCTTTTTTAGAAATTCACATTTTGGAAGCTCTTCTAATACAAATTTCGAAAAGTGATCTACACGAAAGTTGTTAGTCTCGAAAACACGAGTCTAATAGATCAAAAAGAAGCTCAGTCGGAGTTCATTTTCTATTTTTATTGTTGATTTAATAAACTTTTACACGTATAATGATATAAACAGAAATCACGTAACTGGTTCTCGAAATCGCGCATTTCCAACACGATGAAACTTCACTTAAAAATATTCTGACCTATCTTCCAACACATAAATTCTTATTTTTGAACATCATCCAGTTCCAAATCCTAGACTTTAATTCGGAAACCTTCCAGCACTATTCTGAATAATTTAAGGATATTACATTACATATTTTTCAAAAGTTACATATTTCATGTTAGTCTCTAAGACATGCCACAAGATCATAAACAGGATTTTATGTGTGAAATTACAAGAAAAAGTGGCGGAATCACTTACATTGTTTTGGGAGAAATTTAAAAAATTTCTTTTGGATGAAGCTCAAAGCTTGTTGATTATTTGTTTGTTCCTTGGGTGAGTTTCCCTATCACCTTATTTTACTCCTCCAAGTGCTAGCTTTGTAGAAATTTTTGAAGCAAAAATTTCACTTCCAAGAAGGAGAAGTTTCGACCAATAAGAACAGAGGAAGAGAGTTGGTGTTGTTTTTCCAAAACTTGGTAGTTGTGTGATTAAAAAATGTATTAAAATAAAGCCAACTACTTCCATCAATGTTTGACCTTTGATGTAAGTCATGTGGTCCCACCATAATTTTTAAATTCAAAATTTGAGTTGACTTCCTCAACACACAACTTGATTTGGGCAATTTGATCGGGTTCGTTTAATTCCGATTAAACGAATTTTCCGTCGCGCCATAAATAAATCCAATTTAATTAAATAATTATGCCTCGCAAAATTGTTACGACAGTCGCTTTCGAATTAATTCTAAATTAATTCGTTCGCCCGAATTAAAATCCAATTTTAATTTCGTATTGAATTCCAATTTCATTTAATATATCTGATATATTATTTTATCCACAAATAATTAAATAAAATAGAAAAAACTAATTTAACTATTAAATTTATTTTATCGATTAATTCTAAATTAATCGCGTTCTCTCTTCTATATGAAGTTAATCCCAGATTAATTCTTGTCGTAATTAATCCCAGATTAATTTTCTATCTCATAATTAATTCCAAATTAATTCTATCTGAGTAAAATGTCATTGGTGAATCTTTGGGAAGCGACCCAAGAGATTCTTGGATATGTTGGCAGTAAATATGGTTATCGGACTATCCGAATATATGCGTACCCCGTACCATGTTCTCACCGATTTACAAGAAATGGTTGGCTTCTAGCAAAGCAACGTGCCTACCCAATTCTCCAGAAATATTTGCCGAGGAATATCATATGTATTAGACGTAGTAATACTAATATTATGTAATGCGTAATACGATCCAGTATCGGATGTCACATGTTCGGCCTAGGGTTGGCTTTGTGTCTGCCCCGTACGAAGCATATATCGGATCTTGAGTAACTAATCTCTGTAATCGGGAAGTCATGACCTAGTCTTACTATCCTGATAGCTGCAACTTTTAATAGTACTAGTTCCGTATCATGTGTGACCATCATCTCCATATGACTGAAGTGCTACTCTCATCTTGACATCATATCCAATACACTACGATTCTCAGTAAACCAAATACAGTCGTACACAGAACCTGTTAAAACTTCAGATGACTAACACTAAAGTAAACTGATTGTCGCAAGTAATAGCGACGTAAGTCTTAGGTTAAAGATCACATACACCTACCCTGATTCAGATTCCCATAGACACATAGTCATACTACTAATGAGATTCCGAGTGGGTCTATCCAGAGCGAACTGTTCCCGGTCTAACGGCTAACAGAACCTCTTATTACACTTGCATAAGTATCCAATACCTAAATTTTTGTGAACTATGTTGTTAAGCTTCCATAACGCGCATAAGTATAATACTAGTCTATTCCGCATTATCAATGTCCAGTCTCGATAATACTTCGACAAATGATATTTAATAATTAAACCGTTCATGGATTAATACTGTCTCATATCTTATTAATACGATTTAACCATATGGAATTTTATCATTAATATATATCCAAGTAATCTAATTACAATAATGATAAAATAGCAATTTCATTTGGTCACATAGTTAATTTGTACAAAACACAATGTTCTTTACAAATAGTGATGCTATGGGTCATAATTGTCCAACAATCACTCAAGTATAGCCAATCACTTGGCCTATAGCCAAACATTCAAGTATCTAATACCTGAACTATGTACATGTTGCTCAAACTTTTGCTAAGATATAGCCTTCGTCAGCGGATCTGCAATGTTATCATCTGATGCGATCTTCTGAATCTTCATATCATCGAAGTACATGCTTGGATCGATGATGAGACTGTGGTTCCTTAGCCTGTGCGATAGCCTCATTATTGTCATAATATAAATGTACGGGCTCAGCTGCTAAAGGAACTACTCATAATCCAATTAGGAATTTACGGATCCAAACTGCTTCTTTTGTTGCCTCAGCTGCAGCAATATATTCCGCTTCTATTGTTGAATCGGCAAAAATATCTTGCTTGGAAGATTTCTAGCTCACTACTCCGTTGTTCAAACAAAATATGTACCCTGATTACGACTTACAATCGTCTTTGTCAGTTTGGAAACTTGCATCGGTGAACCCTGTCACCTCAAGTTCTCCTTCCCCATCCGCCATATACTAAGTGCATGTTTCTTTTGGCCATAACTCTACTCAATTCTTTTGTAGCTTAAAAAATTCTGGTTTAGTTCTAGAGCAAGTTCCACAAAATACACATATATTAGTGACTCGTCGTCTTGAAGTTTTCTATTTTTTTCTCTTATCTAAATGTGTCGAAGAGGGAAATTATGAGGTGCATTTATTGATCTTGAAAAAGAGCGAGTAATAAAAGCATTAGTACCTTCAAAATGACAAATGTCAGATGAACAGTAAAATAGATCATGAAAGTCAGAAAGTTTAGATACTATCGGTAAAATTAAAGTAAAAGAAATCAAAATAGTAAATTAAAGTAAATCAAACAGTAATTTAATGTAAAGGAAATCAAAGTAATAAATTGAAACAATATGTAATGGTAGTTGTGATTGTGGCTCACATCTTCCTATGGTTTTATGTCTAGTAACGGCTTGAATGCCCTTTAAAGGTCGAAGATATGTTTTCCATCCAATTTTCTTATAAATTGGCAAACAGAGTCTTTTAAAGTCAGATTCCCGAGAATGAATTGTTGTCTTTCTTTTTAAAATTATGTATTGAAATTGTAAATTACTCGATGAACATGTCCAACATGATGCATCTCAAGAGTGAATGATATATCATCTAAAGACTACTTACTCAATCTATCTTTAATTAATTGAATTTTATCTTTGTGATTGTCAGACACCATTCCTAAAGAACGAAAATGAGTGTTGCACGTCCAGCGTGCTGTAATGACCAGAAATTTTGACTACTGTTACATAATAAGACGAGTGTCGCATAATATAAAATTATGTTTGGAAATATATACTCTCATGAAATGACCGTCGGTAAATTCTTCGAGAATCCGACACTAGATGTTACGATGTTCCACTCCGGACAGCCCATGGTTTTAGGGCCATAACCTTCTAATAAAAACTCCGATTTTTATGAATTTTTTATATTCGGAAAGCTAAGATCACGATCTACAACTTTCATGTTGAACATTGGTACAAATTCAAACCAAAAATAGGTTTAAAATGCAGATTAAAAATTTAGATGAATAGTAACTGATGGCATTCTAGCAAAATCCACAAACTTCTACACTCTTCTTTTTTTTAGGGGCCAACTATAAAAGGACTACACTATTCACAAATTCAAAATTTGGAAACAAAAAAAAGAGGAGAGGACGTGAAGGAGAGAAGAAGAAGAAGAAGGGAAGGAAGAGAATGAGAAGAAGAAAGAAAAAGAATGAAAATAGAGAAAATGGAGAAGATGAGGCAAGGAATAGCTTTGGCCTCCTTGGAAGGCTTGAAGAATGAAGAAGAATCAAAAGAAAGAGGTAAGAAATCCATGACCCAAATTAGGAAATTACAAGTTTTGATGAGTTAATGCTTGTATTGTGTTGGGAGCTCGGTTGTGATGATGATAATATGATTTTTAACATTAAAACAATAGAAATATTGATAAATCCCAACTTAGGGAGTTTTTGGTATAATTCGGTGAAGTGTGTGAAATAGATTAAGAGTTGATTGTTGATGAGTTAGTGGTTTAAAATATGTGAAATTGAGTGTAGTATGATGTATTGTGTAATTGGTTTTTAGCATGGATGTGTTAGTATGAAGTGTAAATTTGATGTTGTGCATTGGATGAACTTGAAGAAGCAAAACAGAATCCTGGAATTGTATCTCGCGTCGTGACGCAAAATGGATTCGTATTGCGACGTGAAAGAAGAAAATGATGGCACGTTTCTGGACGCCGCGTGTCGCGATGCGCAAGGGTTTACATCGCGACGCGTGGCACATAATTTCCCAGAATCAGTTTTAAAACCCCCAGTTCCACCCTAGCGTGTTAGAGACCACCATTAGGGTCTCGTATCAGTTTGTATACATATCCTACATTAAAATATGATCATGATAAGCCTCGTATATATAACATATTGATGTATCATTAAGCTTAGTTGAGTATCGAGGTTTATTTTACTACGTTTGTGCTAATCAAGTTCCCAATCATAGATTATCCACAAGAATCGTGATTTTCTTCGATAAAGGATCCAGTATCAGCCAGATTCCAAAAACTGTGAGTGGACACTTCTTCTTCCAAGTTGAATTTTCTTATTGATTTAATTATTTATTTGTTATGAAATGAGATTTACTTTTGCAACACGTAAGGCATTAGTCATATGTTCTAAGAAGTTTTTCAAAGATTGCTCTTACAAATCATCATATGTTCTGATGGATCCTGACATAAGTTTATACTGCCAAATTTTAGGTTTATCCTTAAAATAAAATGGAAGAAAACTTGAGTCGAATTATATTTATGTTGCAATTTTGGTCTGTGCAAGTATTACATACCTCTTCAAATTCTTTTATGTGCTGATAAGGATTTTCTGATTCTAAACCGTGGAATGTGGGTAAAATTTGAATGACACCTGGTTTAAATTTGACATAAGGTTCTACAGCCAAATTTTAGCTTTATCCTTAAAAGAAAATGGAAGAAAACTTGAGTCGAATTATATTTATGCTGCAATTTTGGTCTGTGCAAGTATTACATACCTCTACAAATTCTCTTATGTGCTGATAAAGATTTTCTGATTCTAATCCGTGGAATGTGGGTAAAATTTGAATGACACCTGGTTTAAATTTGAAATGTGATGCATTTGGGGGAAAACAATACAAGATTGTGACCATGTGCTAGTGGGATTCATGAATTGTCTGAGTGTTCTAGGATGATTAAAATCGCCATGCTGAGACTCGTTTTCTACATGTTCAACTGGATTTCATCTCGGACAAGTGGGTTTGCATTTTGGTTCTCGGCCACTTTGACTGACAATGAAGGTGATGGAGACTCTCTATTTAATCTACCGTTAGATGATGAAGACCAATGTCTCATACAACTTAAATGTAGACTATATGCTAAAATTTAAATATGCAAATGCAATACTTACAAAAAGTAAAAAATAATAATAAACAAATGACAAAAGAGAAAAGAGAAAAGAGAAAAAAAAAATGTAATGATTAGATCCTAAAAATATCATCTGATTCTTGTCAATTCAGATCTCAATTGAATTTCTCGTTCAGCTATCTCAATTTCTTGAATTAGGTTCTCACAAAAAAAAATATTTAAGAATCTCTAGATGTGGATAGTTCAAGAAATTCATTGGAAAAAATGCAAGTTCCATTTTAATTGAGATTTCTATCTCATGTAACCTTGAAGAATTAAGTATAAGGTTTGTCTATATGTGGGATGTCTGGGTTCAGGATTCATTTAGGATCAATCAGAATATCTTAGATCTACAAAAATGCAAAAAAAAAAAAAAAAAAAAAAAAAAAAGTGAGATGTAGAAAATATAAAATTTAAAAAAATTAAAAAAAAATATAAGGATGTTAAATTACTATTATATCTACTAAATTATACTTCTAGGCAACGGCGCCAAAAACTTGACACATTCACAAAGTGGTTCTTTACTCCAAGTATAAGAGTGTCGAAGTAATAAAATAATCTAGTAAGTCCAGGGTTGATCCACATGGAATAGATTTAGTAAATTAAAATAATAATTGGAGTGAAAATAAAAAGACTGAATTATTTAGAGTGATTGACAATTTTTAAATTGGAGTGCAATAATAAAATAAAATGTTGGGCTAGAGAATCCACTTTTAATATTTCAAATTTAGAAATCTTATTTTTTTTAATATATAAATTATAATTATTACCCAGTTAATTTATTTCAAGAATTTATTATGCCAAAATATATAAAATCAGTCATAAATTCGGTGATAATATTTGTTTATAACAAGTCCAGTTAGGTACTCAATTATGCCAAATAAATAAAACTAGCCATATAGATGGTAAATTTTTTTTATCAATAATTAATCCAGATTTAAATTAAATATTGGTCTTTAGATTACAATTCATATATTATAATATAAATAAGATTAATCTATATCATTATATTAAGAGTTTCAACCCTTACCTCAGCATGATGAATTTTACTACTCATGATTTGAATAAAAACACACATAATTTTATTACTGAAATAATAACTTACAAGTAGCTTAAAAAATAAAACACACATGATACTCTCTCCAAAATTCTACAAGAGAACTTTGAAATAAAGCATGAAAAATTACGAGATTAGCATCCTCTTATTTATAGAGGACGTTCAGATCTTCAACAATTGAAATTTGCAATTGAGGACAGTTGCATGTGGAGGGTTAATCCATGGAAAGGTGGATAGCAGCACTCCACCATAAATTTTTTTTTTTATAATTACATATAACATACTTTGGATTTTTTTCAATTTCTATCTTCAAAAACTAAGAAGTATAAAATCTTGTAAACAATAAAATTGTAGATATTTGAGTCTTCTTTCACTTGGAACTAGAATCACCTTAATCTGATATCGGAGTAAAACGTTATGGCCAAAATATGAAAATTGCAAAAAGTTGGAATTTTTGAAATTGTACCTGTTAGAACATACATTTAAGTTTTTGGCCTCCAAAATCCAAATGTCATGTCCATTTTTCATTGTTATGCATCCAAAGTAATATTTTACCTACATAAGAAATAGAAATCATAATAAAAATATATAAAACATAAATTTAATTATTATTTTATAAATATGTTAAATTAAGGGGATTAATGAAATTATAAGTGTAAAATAATTAGTTTCTCTTTTATTAAGTGTACATTTTTTATTGTTCGTCAGTCAGATCTCCCTTAGAGATTACAGAGGAATGATGTATGGTTTGGAGGACTACTTTGGTTGGTTACTTTATTTGTAAAAATATCCCTTTTAAAGTTATTGATTTTATTGCCCATAATATTTGGGGTAGATAGGGCTTGTATGAGGTATTGTCTTTAGATTATGGCTTCTTCTTCTTCAAGTTTAATAATTTCCAAGATGTTTGTGTGGTGATGGAGCGAGCTCATTGGCATATGTATAATCGGCCTCTAATTCTAAAACATTGGCAACCTAGTTTGCCTCTTACGAAGGAATACGTTCATAAGATTAATGTTTGGGTTCGTCTATATAATGTTCATTTTGAGTACTGGACTTATAAAGAGTTGAGTTTTAAGAATGCGGTTGGTTGTCCTCTCCATACTGACCATAGTACTATTCACACAGGAGACTTAGTTATGCTCGTGTTTGTCTTGAAATTGATGCAAGGGCGGATTTGATTGAAGACTTTTATTTTCAATGATCCAATGGTATATGGATTAGAGTTCGAGTATAATTTGAGTTGATTCCATAAGTTCATATCATATGTGTGTTTTTAAGACTAATGAGAATAAGCCTTCTAAGGTTTGGGTTCCTAAACCTACAGATCCTCCTGCTTGTGTGAATTTGGGAGTTGAGAAACTTTCTTTGTGTGGGTTAGTTGAGACTAAGGCTAAGAATGGTAATTTTTTGGTTGTTTTTCAAACTATATTAATCCTTTTTGGAAGTTTTTTTTATCATTCGAGGTTTTTCTTTTTGGTAGAATTTGGGTTTGTTGGAATCCTTCAAATGTTGATGTAGTTATTATTCGTTATTCCCCTTAAGCTATTCACTGTCATGTCTTTCATGTTTCTTTTATTTGGAGTTGTTTGGTAACGATGGATTATCAATATTGTAGCTATGAGAAGCGTCAAGAGCTTTGGGCCGATTTAGTTACTAGCAGTTGTGAGTTCGCTTGGTTGGTAATAGGTGATTTCAATATGATTTGTACTTCTCTCGATAATAATGGTGGTTCTTTGGATTGGCTTTCTTGGAAGGATGAGTTGGGTTTTGTTTGAGTCGGGCTGACTTAGCATATATGCAGTTTTCGGGATGCCGTTTTACTCGGTATAATAAGCAGGTTGAATCTCCTATTTGGTGGAAGCTTAATCGTGTGGTTGCTAATACCTTTTGGGAGTGTCTTTTTCCTAGTTCGGTTACTAGGTATCTTTCTCCTAGCATCTGAAATCATTCTCATATTGTGGTCACTCTAGTAGAGCTCCCTAAATGGAAGGTTTCTTTTAAGTTTTTTGACTTTTAGGCAGACTATTCAGATTTCCTTTCGGTTCTGGCTAGGCATTGGGATACTGATGTCTTTGGGACATATATGTTTTGTTTGTGCATGAAGTTGAAGAATGTGAAGGTGGCATTGAGGAAGTTTAATACATAACACTTCTTCAATCTTTCTGAAAGAGCTATGGGTCTTATAAGGGACTTGGATGGGTGCAATGTCCTTTGTAGGAGAATCCTAGTGATCCTTTAATATTGAGTGAGGAGGTGAGATTGTACATGTTATACGGTAACCTGAGTCGAGCTAAAGAGAGTCTGGTTAGATATAAGTTGATAAGTTCGATTTATAACCACTTATTCATCCATTCTTACTTTACTATTTTGTTAGATTCCGTGTCATTTAATATATTTGTAGTTTATTTTATGTTTGATTGATAGGAAGCATTGAAACATGGATTTTGGAGTAAATGTACGGGTTTTGTGACCTTACGGACGCAACGGAAGCATGCGGAAGGCTAAATGCGCAGAAAACACTCATCTTAAAAAAAGGTGGCGTTGCGACGCCACTTATGGCGTCACGACGCCCTACCAGGATGCCAGCATAATAATTTCCCGAGAGTTTGGCGTCGCGATGCTGCGGCAGACTTCCAAAATCTCCATAAATTATTATTCTACAAGCACAAGGACTCCAGGATTTCCCTATAAATATAGAAGCTCGTCCAAAACTCTATGAATGAGAAAAATACACAACTCAAGAGTTCTGAACACATATTTTAGAGAGATCCAAGGAGGAGGATTGAAAAGTGACAAGAGGAGACGAAGGCGAATGGATTCGATTCAGGTTTTATCATCTAGTTTCTTTCTTCAAACTCTAATGATTTCTAATATATTCATGACCCTATTTTCATTGTTTCTGTCGTTGGTCATGAACTAACTCTATTATTCTAGAGGATGATGTAGGCTATGCTTGAACCTATGTATTGTTTGCTAATTTGATTTTTATGAAGTTTTATTTCAGTTTATTTATATTCTCTTGTGTTTAAAGCTTCTAATTTGTTCGCATAAATTAAGAAGATTGCATGTTTAAAATCTATCACTCGAGAGATGGGACTTTGAATAGGATCTAGAGAATATAACCTAGGAGATTTGTAGAGTTCATGAGAATGTATAATCCCTTTGAAGTCGTTAACAAAGAATCATAGAGCATAATAAATTGTTAATTATTAGATTTTTATAGGGATATCGAAGTCAGTAAATGATAATATTTTCACTCGTTACTCGGGAGAGAGAGTTAGAATAATTTACGATGCTTGGCTTATAAAAAATGTAACTGAATAAGAATTGTTTGGCATGACAAATACTTAGGGGATAGCTAGGTGAAATCAGACTCTATAATCTATCTCATATTGGTCTATCTTTAATAAACGTTTAGATTTCTGGCTTATTTAGTTTTTAGTTTTAAATTTAGATTATTTTAAATTATTTTCTAAATAAAGTTAAGTTTATCAATTATATTACTTTATGCGAGTTAGATTATAGTCCATGTGGGTTCGAAACTCTACTTATCTTTTACTAAAACTTGACACCGTACATTTGCGGTACGATAATCTCGCAACAAGTTTTTGACGTTGTTGCCGGGGATTGTTAATCTAATTTACATTAATACTATTACTAAGTAACCTTGACTTTAATTTAGATTTTTTATTTTTTTATTTTTATTTATTTTCTTTTACCGTAAATTGAGAAATAAGCAATGGCGGCTGAAAATATAGAGAACAACCCACGCCAGGTGGCAATCCGAGATCACTTCAAGCCGGTTGTAGACGATAATTATTCTGGGATTGCATACCCACAAATCAATGCCATAAATCTTGAGCTAAAACCTGCATTAATTAACATGGTGCAGAAGAACCAGTTTGAGGGTTCAATTGTAGAGGATCCCAATGTTCACTTCAGAATGTTCATGAAGATGGAAGATACGATCCAGATGAATGGCGTGACCAAAGAGACTATCAGGCTACGTTTGTTCCCATTCTCTTTAAGAAACCAGGCGAGGGGTTGGCTTCAATCAATACCGATGGGGAGCATCATGACATGATGTAGACAACAGAAATCGACGATGCATGCTCTAGGCTCGCGGCCTAGTCGAGAGTACGGAGTAGCCCGCGGGGGACTAAACCGGAGAATAATTGAGTCGCCACCCAGTGTGAACTGGGACAAAGATTTAAGGCCGCACTCACCCCTCGCAAGGGAATACCTCAAACCGTTGGGTTCAGAATGGTCTCTTACTTATGCCACTTGTAATAAACGAATTTGTGCAATAATTTAACCAAGTCTACACAACATATATTCTCCAGAGTATTCTATTTCTACGTTCACGTGCATGAAAATAAAACCTATATCTAAGTTTGCATGCTTTATAAGTAAGTCATCATAACGGCAAACACACGATAACACACAATAATCTCATAAGCATATTGAATTATCAAACACGAATAAATAACAACCTAGACATAAACGTAAATTAAATTCCTAATGCGAAAGAAAATAACTAAATCATGCATAAAGAAATAACATACTAATGACTAAATCATGCTTAAAAATAAATAACATACTAACGACTAAATCATGCTCAAATATAAGGTTGGATGAAACGAAATATGTGTGTCTCTCAAGCGGTACGTGGCATTGTATCCCGAGTGCAAACCGCACTACTGTCCATTCGGATTCGACTACGGAATTTACGTCCAGGTTTTCATCCGATATACCGCAAGAGAGAACACATATTCCATTCATCCAAAAGTCATATCATACACAAATACATAATACTTATGCGAAATAATGTAAGAAAATAAATAAAAATAAAGGAGAATAGATAAAAAAAAAGAGTGCCCTCATGTCTAACCTCTTAAGTCGTCTCTCGAAATTGCGCTACGCGGTTTTCGGAAGGGTTGATGCTCCGCAACTCCTCCGGCTCATTGGTTCGTTGTTTTCCTTCGTTGCCTCGCTGTTCGGGTTGCTATTTTACTCCATTTCGCTGCTGTTTTTTATTGTGTTTTTTGGTTACTGTTTCGCGGTAATTAAGGACTGTTTTTAGGTGATATAAGGAAGTTTCTGGGTGCAGTTTTGTGGGTTTTCTGGACTATTTTAGGGGGTATTTTCGGTGGTCAGTGGCTGTGTTTTCAGGATAGTTTGTGGGGTTTTTGACTGGGCAGTTTGCGGGGTTTTATGCGGCAAAGGACAGGGCAGTTTGCGGGGTTTTTTTGGGCTGATTTGAAGGCTGTTATTAGCATGTTAAAGGCAACCTAGATGAGGGGAACGTGAGCATTGAAGGCAGGCTGAGGCGTGATGGCTTGCTGGCCAGGGACGTGAATTTGAGGGTTAATTTTTTGGTTGCATGGTTCACGTGGCTTGGTGTGAATGAGGGCTAATTTGTAGGCTGCATGGTTCACGTGGCTTGGCGTGAATGAAGGCTGTGAGGGGTGGTTATTTGGCTAGTGATGAGGGTTGATTTGTAGGTGGTGAAGGGCGTGAAACAATGTGCTTACGTGAAGGGCAGCTTTATGCGTGAAGGGATTATATAGTTTCTTTGTGTCTTCACGTGAGGTGAGAGGGATAGGCATGGCAGTGTGTGGTCTGTGTGAAGCGGTGAAGGGTTTATTCTTTTCGTTTGTTAATTTTTTGTGAGTCTGAGCTAGGTTATTTTCTTTGTGTTTTCGTGAGGATGAGCCAGGGTTGAATGTGTTGGTGTAGGCTTCTTTTTATAGGCAAAGGTTGGGATTTACCTTGTGCGAATAGGGAAAGGATTTGTGTAATTATGGGGGATATTTTTAATTAGTGTGTGATAAGGAAAAATCTTTTAATTAAGGATGTGATTTTATTTTATTTGATTTCTTCTCTTTTAATTAGGGATATGATTTACTTGAATTAAGAAAGTGTTTCATGAGATTTGATTTGTATCTTTTAATTCAAGAAGGTAATTTGTCATGATTTTGGCATGTGTTTAATTTGTGATTTTGTTTGTTTTGGAAGGTGATGGGCGCGTACTTTAGTGATTTGGGCGTGGGCTTGGCTTATTTTGGTGGGCTTGGGGTGTGGCTTGCGGGGGTTTGGGCTAAGGATGTGTTTTAAAACAGAGGTTCAACAAGTGAACCCGAAGCTAAACAAACGAATTAAATCCAACAAAATGTCAATGTCTGACTTTTCCCTTCCGACGTCCGTTTCCCGCGACTTAAATAATTTAAAGAGATAATGTCTCCATGTGAGACTCATCATCGGGACTTATATGTAAAAATTATGTGCCTACAGTCGCCCCCACTTTGATGGGAGTTGTGCCGTGTATGACAATGACAATCCTATCAAAGTTACGCAATGCATTTTTACTTATCTGGCTCGCCAGGTACCACCTGACTTGCCTGTTATTTCGAACTGAGTTTATCTCGTGGTCCATTTTCGAACTGTGCTCCATTTTTTGAGAGCCATTTTCGGCATCTGTTGTGTGTGCTCTATTTTGGAGCGCCATTTTCGGCATCTGTTGTGTGTGCTCCATTTTGGAGCGCCATTTTCGGCATCTGTTGTGTGTGCTCCATTTTAGAGCGCCATTTTTGGCATCTGTTGTGTGTGCCCCATTTTGGAGCGCCATTTTCGGCATCTGTTGTGTGTGCCCCATTTTGGAGTGCCATTTTCGGCATCTGTTGTGTGTGCTCCATTTTGGAGCGTCATTTTCCGCATCTGTTGTGTGTGCCCCATTTTGGAGCGCCATTTTCGGCATCTGTTGTGTGTGCCCAATTTTGGAGCGCCATTTTCGGCATCTGTTGTGTGTGCTACATTTTGGAGGGTCATTTTCGGCATCTGTTGTGTTTGCTTCATTTTGGAGCGCCATTTTCGGCATCTGTTGTGTGTGCTCCATTTTGGAGCGCCATTTTCGGCATCTGTTGTGTGTGCTCCATTTTGGAGCGCCATTTTCGGCATCTGTTGTGCGTGCTCCATTTTGGTGCGCCATTTTCGGCATCTGTTGTGTGTACCCTATTTTGGAACGCCATTTTTGGCATCTGTTGTGTGTGCTCCATTTTGGAGTGCCATTTTTGGCATCTGTTGTGTGTGCTCCATTTTGGAGCGCCATTTTCGGCATCTTGTTGTGGTCCATTTCCGAACCGTGCTGTGCGAGAATATGGCTCATTTTTGAACCATTACTTGATGAGATGGTCTTTGCCACTACAAACCTGCGAATACAAAACAAAAATTGCATGTATGTGATATGTATGCATGTTTGCATGGATATGTTTCCTATTCCAATGGGTTAGGCTTTCCTTGTGCTCCTTAGTGCCATTTGTCTGCAAAAGTCTTTGGTCGCCCCATGGGCCTGCTCATAGTTCCTTTCTGTCGATTCTCTCTTGGTGATTGCTCAATTTCCTTTAGTCTCATTGCTCATGTTCTCGATAAATCCCTTATTCGCTGGGTGGTTGACTAGTCACCCCCAGACTCGATTTAGCTTTTTGCTCTTCATTTCTTGCACTTGGCCAAATTAGATCATGTGATGTGACATTCCAAAATTGCTGATGATCTGGGCCTCGACCTTGGGACTCATCTCCAAACCTGATACCGATTCTGATGTGGGCCTCAACCTTGGGACTCATCCCAAAACTGATACTGATGTGGGCCTCGCCCCCAGACTGATACTGTTGAGGGCCTCGCCCCAAACTGATACTGATATGGGCCTCGCCCCAGACTGATACTGATGTGGGCTTCACCCCCAGACTGATACCGATGTAGGCCTCGCCCCAGACTGATACTGATGCGGGCCTCGCCCCCCAATTGATACTGATGTGGGCCTCGCCCCCAGACTGATACTGATGTGGGCCTCGCCCCCAGACTGATACCGATTTGGGCCTCGCCCTCAGACTGATACTGATGCGGGCCACGCCCCCAAACCGATACTGATGTGGACCTCGCCCCCAGATTGATACAGATGTGGGCCTCGCCTCAGACTGATATTGATGCGGGCCTCGCCCCTAAACTGATACTGAGGTGGGCCTCGCCCCAGACTGATACTGATGTGGGCCTTGCCCCCAGACTGATACTGATGTAGGCCTCGCCTCAGACTGATACTGATGCGGGCCTCGCCCCCAAACCGATAATGATATGGCCTTGCCCCATATTGATACTGATGTGGGCCTCGCCCCAGACTAATATTGATGCAGGCCTCACCCCCAAACTGATACTGAGGTGGGCTTCGCCCCAGACTGATACTGATGTGGGCCTTGCCCCCATACTGATACCGATGTGGGCCTCGCCCTCAGACTGATACTGATGTGATGTTGCATATCAACATGTTGTATTGCCTCTCATGAGATAGTCTTGATAGCTAAACTTATTTTTGTCCTCAACGGATGCTTCGCGTTGAACCCAAAGAACCTTCAAAGTACTTAATATACTCAAATCTGATCATCTGCGTGAGTGATCTGAACTAGACTCCTAGTGTGTGTGTGCCAAGGCTCTTTCGCGACTTAATCCTTAAGTAAACCAACTCGATGATTTTGTCTCGAAGAATTGGGATCAATGGGTCAAACCAACCTAGATGTCTTGATCATACGCTGTTCTTACTTCCTCGTACTCAACATGATATGGTTTTCTTCTTTTTTCTTTTTTCTTTTTGACTTTTTTCTTTTTCTTCTTCTCTTTTTTTCTCTTTTTTCGACACACCTATCCTTTAAGGTATTATTTCTCCTCATGGTGGTCCTAGTAGTCACCCATTGGTAGCTTCACGGTTATCGGTTATAGGTGGTCTATTTTTCCTTTTCTTTTCAAAGACTTTTTCTTCGTTTCCAACCATACATATATCGTAACATAAGTAAACCCGGATGGACATCTAGGCAAATAGTCATTCACCGATCTGCCATCTTTTCAACTAGTCATCTCGCCGACTACTCAGGCTTCCACTGCTAAGATCCTCTAATTAAGTGGTTGCGAGTCTAGTTAAGATCAACTACTCAAAATATCAGATGAGAGTACATCTCGCACTTATCGTTTCTAAGGTTTAACCCTGAAGCAAACAATTTCATCATCGGACTTATGCCAAACTATTAAGGACTAAAATCAAACAAAATTTTTTTTTCTCTTTTCTTTTTTTTTTTTTTTTTTTTTTTTCTGTTTTTATAAAGGCCGCCCAATGGTCTTTCTATCCTCGCCGTAAATTCTTTTGTTCATTGGTTTCCTTTTCCCCGATATCCATGTTTGTTAAACTCTTCTTGACAAGTCTTCTTTTTTTTCTCTAACCCAACGGATATCTATGATGGCTTTTAAGACACATGGTTAACATGATGCGTTTATGCATGAGTTGCATGAAATGCGTGCGATGTATAGAATATATAAGTCGACCCATCATCATTTTAAAGCCTTCAATCATACTATTGCGCGGTGCAAACTTGTCCCAGTTGAAAAGGCCTAACAGGTTTACACTTTTGCGATAACATGGCTAAACAACTTCAAATGATAAAAGGCCTAAACACGAAATGGCCCATGGGCATTTTAGAAGCTCTTGTCCCAATTGCCATAAAGCACAGACTCGTCCTAGTTTAAATGGCCCAACAAGCCCATACCTCATGACAAAATGTCCAACTGGATCCAAATGACGACGGTCCTAAACGCAAACATAAATGAGTAGTTTCTATTGGTCCTACAACTACAGTTAATATGTGGGTTTATAGGGGTCTAGACAAAGGCTCTCGTCGATGAAGGATTGCCCACAACTAGGTCTCCCCACTCAAGGGTCCGAGCGACCAAGTGAGCGCATCGTTTTTATACACTAGGGTACGTGTCAAGGAGTTATGGTGCGTGACTGACTGTCAAATAGATTTCCCATTGTAGATTCCCCAAAGGGAGGATGAACCGAACTCTCTTAAATACCCAAGCCTCTTAGGCTTTATCACCTTGGTGACAGGAATAAACAACAAGTCCTTCAAATTAGTCTCTCACAGTGAGCTGCGGGTAATGATTATCTAGGTGCCTTCTCAACTTTTCCTTATAGAAAGGTAGTGAATGAAGGAAGACACCAAACCATTATCTAGCTTTAATAATGCATTTGATTAAACCCTTTTCAACCCATGGTAGACACGATTAACTAAAGCACAAATCAAAAAAATTACAAGATATTATTTCGGGGCCGATTCTATATCCCCAGTGGAGTCGCCAGACTATAGACAACAGAAATCGGTGACACATGTTCTAGGCTCGCGACCTAGTCTAGAGTATGGAGTATCCCGTGGGGGACTAAACCGGAGAATAATGGAGTCGCCACCCAGTGTGAACTGGGACAAAGATTTAAGGCCGCACTCACCCCTCGCAAGGGAATACCTCAAACTATTGGGTTCAGAATGGTCCCTTACTTATGCCACTTGTAATGAACGAATTTGTGCAATAATTTAACCAAGTCTACGCAACATATATTCCCCAGAGTATTCTATTTCTACGTTCACGTGCATGAAAATAAAACCTATATCTAAGTTTGCATGCTTTAAAAGTAAGTCATCATAACGAAAAACACACGATAACACACAATAATTTCATAAGCATATTGAATTATCAAACATGAATAAATAACAACCTAGACATAAACGTAAATTAAATTCCTAATGCGAAAGAAAATAACTAAATCATGCATAAGAAATGGCATACTAACGATTAAATCATGCTTAAAAATAAATAACATACTAACGACTAAATCATGCTCAAATATAAAGTTGGATGGAACGAAATATGTGTGTCTCTCAAGTGGTACGTGGCATTGTATCCCTAGGGTAGACCGCACTACCGTCCATTAGGATTTGACTACGAAATTTACGTCCAGGTTTCCATCCGATATACCACAAGAGAGAACACATATTCCATTCATCCGAAAGTCATATCATACACCAATCCACAATACTTATGTGAAATAATGTAAGAAAATAAATAAAAATAAAGTAGAATAGATAAAAAAAAGGGTGCCATCAGGTCTAACCTCTTAAGTCGTCTCTCAAAATCGTGCTACGCGGTTTTCGGAAGGGTTGATGCTCCGTAACTCCTCCGGCTCACTGGTTCATTTTTTTCCTTCGTTGCCTCGCTGTTCGTGTTGCTATTTAACTCCATTTCGCTGCTGTTTTTTATTGTGTTTTTTGGTTACTGTTTCTCGGTAATTAGGGACTGTTTTGAGGTGATATAAGGCAGTTTCTGGGTGTAGTTTTGCGGGGTTTTCTGGACTGTTTTAGGCGGTATTTTCGGTGGTCAGTGGTTGTGCTTTCAAGGCAGTTTGTGGGGTTTTTGACTGGGCAGTTTGCGGGGTTTTGTGTGGCAAAGGACTGGGCAGTTCGTGGGGTTTTTTTTTGCTGATTTGAAGGCTGTTATTATCATGTTGAAGGCAGGCTGGATGTGGGGAATGTGAGCATTGAAGGCTGGCTGAGGCGTGATGGCTTGCTGGTCAGGGACGTGAATTTGAGTGTTAATTTGAAGGTTGCATGGTTCACGAGGCTTGGCGTGAATGAGGGCTAATTTGTAGTCTGCATGGTTCACGTGGCTTGGCGTGAATGAGGGCTGTGAGGGGTGGTTATTTGGTCAGTGATGACGGTTGAGTTGTAGGTGGTGAATGGCGTGAAGCAAGGGGCTTACGTGAAGGGCAGATTTGTGCGTGAAGGGTTTATATGGCTTCTTTGTGTCTTCACGTTTGGTGAGAGGGATAGGCGTGCCAGTTTGTGGTCTGTGTGAAGCTGTGAAGGGTTTATTCTTTTCGTTTGTTAATTTTTTGTGAGTATGAGCTAGGTTATTTTCTTTGTGTTTTCGTGAGGATGAGCCAGGGTTGAATGTGTTGGTGTAGGCTTCTTTTTATAGGCAAAGGTTGGGATTTACCTTTTGCGAATAGGGAAAGGATTTGTGTAATTATGGGGGATATTTTTAATTAGTGTGTGATAAGGAAAAATCTTTTAATTAGGGATGTGATTTGATTTTATTTGATTTCTTCTCTTTTAATTAGGGATATGATTTACTTGAATTAGGAAAGTGTTTGATGTGATTTGATTTGTATCTTTTAATTCGGGAAGGCGATTTGTCTTGATTTTGGCATGTGTTTAATGTGTGATTTTGTTTATTTTGGAAGGTGATGGGCGCGTACTTTAGTGATTTGGGCGTGGGCTTGGCTTATTTTGGTGGGCTTGGTGTGTGGCTTGCGGGGGTTTGGGCTAAGAATGTGTTTTAAAACAGAGGTTCAACAAGTGAACCCGAAGCTAAATAAACGAATTAAATCCAACAAAATGTCAATGTCTGACTCTTCCCTTCCGACGTCCGTTTCCCGCGACTTCCATAATTTAAAGAGGTAGTGTCTCCATGTGAGACTCATCATCGGGACTTATATGCAAAAATGCAGTGCCTACACATGGTAAGATATGGCTACAATATTTCTTGCAAGGTTCTTTCCACCAGCTAAATCAGCCCATCTGAGAACAGAAATAAGCATAATTAAGTAGTTAGAGACTGAGAATCTGTTCGAGGCCTTGGAACACTTTAAGATCTACTCAGGAGATGCCCACAACATAATTTTGAATACTTGGTTCAAATTCAGTTATTCTGCAATGGGTTGAATGGTCCAAGCACGACCATGGTCGATGCAGCTGCAGGAGGAACCCTGTTTAAGAAATATTCTGAAGATGTGTATGTTCTGCTGGAGGACATAGCCATTAACAATTTTCAATGGCCAAGTGAACGCTATATTTTAACTAAAGTGGCTAGTATAAATGAGGTAGATCTTATTGTTGCACTTATAGCTCAAGTGTCATCATCCCTCATGACTCATCTAGCAGCGTTGACCAATCAATAAGGCCAACCATCTATTGAAGTTATTGCTAATAGAGTGATCTTACTTGATGGAGGAGAAATTTTTGCGCAAGTCCAGTATGTCAACAATCATAGAGGCAATCATACGCCTAATTATTGTCATCCGAACTTGTCATATACAAACATAGAGATTGTCTCGCAACCTCCGTCTAGATTCAACAATAAAAAATCAGAGTAGAAACCTTCTCTAGAAGGCCTTATTAGCACGTTTGTTGCTAAAACTTCATAGAGGTTTGAGAAGAATGAGTTGAGGCTGAATAATATTCAAACACACATGGGCAATATCGGAGCAACAATGAAGTCTTTAGATGTGCAGATTGGGAAGATTGCTTCTTCTTTGGCTAATCAACAAAAATGAGTATTTCTTAGTAATACTGAGGTCAACCCTAAAGAGTAGTGTCAAACCATTACCCTTAAGAGTAGGAAAGAGATTAGAGATAGTCCTAAGAACCAAGGCAGTAAGGACAAATAAGTTGCACTTCAAGAGGAAATAAGGATGAAAGAAGACAACAATGCGACAGCTTCTCCGTATAAGCTACCTCTCATCCCGAAGACACATTTGTCATATCCTTAGCGCTTTCAAAGAAAGAAGTTGGATGATCAATTTTCCAAGTTTCTTGGCAACTTTAATAAGATTCATATCAACATCTCATTCGCAGACGATTCAGAACAAATACCTAACTATCTGAAGTTTATGAAGGAAGTGATGTCCAAGAAGCATAAGCTGGAATATTTTAAAACAGTAGCACTCACAGAAGAGTGTAGTGCCATTATATAAAAGAAGCTTCCTCCCAAACTGAAGGATCCTGGCAGCTTTACCATTTCTTGTACTATTGGAAATCGATACTTTGTAAGGCGCTATGCGATTTGGGTGCAAGTATAAATCTCATGCCCTTATCCATCTACAAATAGTTGGGCATAGGTGAGACGAAACCAAAAACTGTCACATTACAGCTAGCAGATAGATCCCTCACCTACCTATGTGGAATAGTAGAGGATATATTGGTTAAAATGGATCAGTTTTACTTTCCTAGTGACTTCATTGTTCTTGATATGGAAGAGGATCATGACGACCCAATCATCATTGGGAGACCTTCTTGGCAATAGAAAGAGCGATCATTTATGTGCAGAAAGGTAAACTGAAATGAGAGTTCAAGATGAAGAAGTCACATTCAGTGTTTTCAAGGTCATGCCAAAACCTCGAGGTGATGAAGAATGTCGCATGATAGACATTTCAAGGAAGGAAGTTGTAATAGATAGTGACCATGTGTTAGACAAATCTCCATGTATTCAAGACAACTTGCAGGGTAAACCAAGAGTCAAGCAACCAATGAGCATAGTGAAGCCATGTAAAGAAGATCCTCCACAGCCATACCTGAATTCGATTCCAAAGCGTCGTAAAAGGAGGAAATCAAGAGTCAATGCTCAACTAAAGATGATCTATGGGAAGCTCAAAAAGTAGTTGAGCCCATTTTGGCCTATGTACAGTAAAAAAATTAAAAATGGCAGAAAATTTACAGATCCTGACCCAATGGTGGATCCAATAGCCAAACCATCAGTAGACCCTAGAGGACCATCCATGGATAAATTGCCGCAGCCAACCAAAAATTCTTTTTCATGTCATAATCACCAGTGGATACCTAAGAAGAAAGCCAATGTGATTATCTGGTCTGTTATATTGAAGCCACCTTGACCACTTGGGTAGTTGTGACTGGCTGAAGACGTTAAACTTGGCGCTAGCAGGGAGGCAACCATTGTATTTATTTATTTTTATTTTATTGTGTGCTATTTGCTTGTTTATTAGTTTGTATGTATATTTATGCAGGTAGTAGCGCAACCCACTGTTGGGGTAGACGCAATGGAATCCCGCGGCAGAAGGCAAAAATAATTTTTAAACATTTTAAAAAAACTTCGAGCGAATTAATTAATATCAAATATTATTAATTCAATCAAAGTAGTTTAAATATAATATTTCTTAACAATTAATAACAAAATATATTTCGTTATATGACGAATTATTTTACGAAAATATATTTCGACAAATACTACGCCTAACGGGCAAACGGTCAAACAGGTTGACCAACTGCCAAGCCGGGCCAACCCGGTCACTTGGGCAGTGTTCAGTCATGAGTATCAGTCCATACCCAATGGACAGGTAGAGGTCTGATCTCAGTAATAGTTACGGCGTTTTTGTAATTATGTCACAACTATTCATTCTAAGGTCTTTTACGCCTTTACCATTTATAAGATTATATTGATGAAAATTACTTAATTTTATTCATAATAAAATGTAATGTACAATGTATCTACAATAAATACAACAAAATTTGGAACGCCGATCACAAACTCCAACATTTTCTCCCACTTGCTCTTGTGCTAAATTTGATGGTATCTAATACACATCGCCTCTACATGTCTATTATATAGTCTCGGAGGCAAGGCCTTCGTAAGCGGGTATGTTATTTTGTCCTTTCCATATATCTTGCATATGAGAACATCTCATCGAGCGATGATCTCACAAATAATGTGGTACTTTCGTTCCACATGTTTCGATTTCTGATGCGCTACAGGCTCTTTTGCCTGTACAACGGAACCACTATTATCACAGAACAACGGGATCAAATCCTCGATACTTGGGACAACTCCTAATTCTGTGATAAATTTTCTAATCCATACAGCTTCCTTTGCAGTATCTGATGCCGCAATATATTTCGCCTCAGTGGTGGAATCAGTTGTTGATCCTTGTTTGGAATATTTCCAACTGACTGCAGCATTGTTAAGAGTAAATACAAAACATGAGGTAGACTTTCTACCATCAGGATCTGATTGAAAGTCATAATCTGTATATCCTCTTATCTGTAAATCACATTCTCCATAAATAAGAAACTTATCATTAATACCTTTCAGATACTTTAGGATATGTTTAACGGCCATCCAATGATCGTTACCTGAATTTGACTGATATCTGCTAGTAACGCTTACTACATGACTAATATCAGGTCTCGTACATAACATGGCATACATGATTCTTCCTAAGCATGATGCATAAGGCTGACTAGACATTCTAGCCTTTTCTTCTTCCGTTTGAGGACATATCTTCTTCGAAAGATGAATTCCATGTCAAAAATGTA